>JAHRHZ010000001.1:1060695-1132874 GCA_024137785.1 Ginglymostoma cirratum
CATCACCATCACCATCACCATCACCATCATCACCATCACCATCACCATCATCACCATCATCACCGTCACCATCATCACCATCACCATCATCACCGTCATCATCACCATCATCACCATTACCATCACCATCATCACCGTCACCATCACCATCACCATCACCACCATCACCACCATCACCATCACCATCACCATCATCACCATCACCATCATCACCATCACCACCATCACCATCATCACCGTCACCATCATCACCGTCACCACCATCACCATCACCACCATCACCATCGTCATCACCATCATCACCATCACCACCATCACCGTCACAATCATCACCATCACCATCACCGTCACCATCATCACCACCATCACCGTCACCATCATCACCATCACCATCATTACCGTCACCATCATCACCATCACCATCACCATCATCACCGTCACCATCATCACCATCACCATCATCATCATCACCGTCATCATCACCATCATCACCATCACCATCACCATCATCACCATTACCATCATCACCATCACCATCACCATCACCATCACCATCATCACCATCACCATCATCACCATCACTGTCACCATCATCACCATCACCGTCACCGTCACCATCACCATCACCATCACCATCAACATCATCGTCATTGGTCCCTCGCAGAGTAGTTAACTCTCTTCCACTCTCAGGGTGAGTCCATAGCTGGCTGTGTAGACCGTTGCAGCTACCACAGACTCTGTTACACTTGGGGCAGGTAGTGGGTCATGGGAGGGATGGGTCAGCTGTTGGTGTAAATAAAGGGTGGCTTGGTGATGGGACACCATCCTCTGTATCCTCTATTTCAGGATACATTCTGAAATCAGAAAGGAGCAAATCATCTAATTGCTATGCCCACAGCTGTGGAAGCATTTAGTTTAATTGTAATGACTTTTATTGATGAGTGGTCCCTTGAGCCTCCACATCTTTATTGCTGTCATCCAGACCCTCACTTTAAGCAATTATCAGTCCCGTTAATCATCACAGCTGAAGAAATTTGTTCTGATGGAAGCTGGAACATTGATCATTTTCCCACAGAGTGAGTGTTACTATTTCAGTTTGCTAAGATTGCGTAGCAATACATTCTGGTGATTACAAACAGGCCACATTGTGTGAGCCACAGGAAATGTGAAGCATGGGGCAAAAATCACCAGGTGCCTCACCCTGAGCTTTCTTTTTAATAAACATTAGTTCACATCCCACAGCATTACTCTGACGCTGTGTGCAGAACACAGTTGAAATGCCTTCGGCCAGCCTGACTAGTCCCTTTATAGTCATTGCTGAGAGGCTTTCAGTTTCCAGTGAGGTTTTGCATAGCTCAATACTTGGTCCCCTGCCTTTTGTGGTGTCTCTTAATGTCTTGGGCACAAGCGTAAGAGGGATGTTCATGGTTTGCAGATGACACAAAAATTAGCTGTTGGGATGATGGTGAGCAGGGAGGGAGGTTGAAGGAAGACATAAATGAGCTGGCAGGGGTGGGAGCACAAAAGTGGCACATGGAATTCAACCTGGAGAAGTGACATAGTACAGTAGCTTGGTGGTTAGCACTGCTACCTCACAGCGCCAGGGACCCGGGTTCGATCACACCCTCGGGCAACTGTCTGTGTGGAGTTTGCACATTCTCACAGTGTCTGCATGGGTTTCCTCCGGGTGCTCCGGTTTCCTCCTACAGATCAAAGATGTGCAGGTTAGGGTGGATTGGCCAGGCTAAATTGCCCGTAGTATTCAGGGATGTGCAGACTAGGTGGGTTAGCCATGGGAAATGCAGGGGTTACAGGGAATAAGGTTGGGGGGAGATTGATCTGGGTCAGATCCTGTTTGCAGTGTCAGTGTGGACTCAATGGGCCAAATGACCTGCTTCCACGCTGTAGGGATTCTATGAAGTGTGAGCTGTTGTGTTTGGGGCCAGCAAACATGATAAAGGAATCCACAATAGATGGGAGGTGTAGAGGAAGTAAAGAAACTTGGAGTGAATGTTCACACATCCCTGAGAGTTCCACAAGGTGGTTACAAAGGTTTAGGAAACCGTTTTACTTATTAACCAGTGTACGGACAGTGCAGGGATGTTACGGTTCCTGTGTTATGTATTAATCATGAGCCAGTGTACGGACAGTGCAGGGATGTTACGGTGCCTGTGTTATGTATTAAACATGAGCCAGTGTACGGACAGTGCAGGGATGTTATGGTGCCTGTGTTATGTATAAATAATTAGTTGTGCCATAACTTACATATCGGTTGCTGTTCTGAGTGTCACCCCATTTCAGAAATGTATGTAATTGTATTGAGAGGGGAGAGAGGAGATTTACAAGGACGTTGTCAATGTTATGATAAAAAAAGGTTGGAGAAGCTGTGACTATTCACTCTGGAGCAGCAAAAACTGATGGTGTTTGTCAATGTAATGGTTCTGTAAGTGTTAATGTTGAAATTACATTATATCTTTATTAATTGGAAAGCGTCACAATCTTTGAAAGGAGAAACAGGTAGTTTTGCCTAAGATCCCGATGGGGCCAGAAATGACTTACCTGCCTCTTAAGTATTTGCATCTAACTGTTCTCAGTTCCATTGTGCAATAAACTGCCTCTTGTTACATCAGGCAAATGCCTCTTCTTGTTGAGACTCACAGTGGTCTGCCGGCTAATGAAACAGGCACGTAAACACTTCTTTATTCATTGACAGCATGAGACGTCCCTGGCCAGGCCAGCATTTATTGTACATACCAAATTGCCCAGAGGGCAGTTAAGAGTCAACCACATTGCTGTGGGTCTGCAGTCACATGGAGGCCAAACCAGGTAAGGATGGCAGTTTCATTCCCTACAGGACATTAGTGAACCAGATGGATTTTTACCAACAATCAACAATGGATTCATGGTCATCATTAGTTGGTGTAATTCCAGATTTTTTTTATTGAATTAAAATTCCACCAGCTGTCATTGTGGGTTTCAATCCCAGGAACCCAGAACATTACCTTGGTCACCGGATTAACAACAATAACACCATGTGGCATCACCTTCCTCAACAAAAAAATCAGCATTGGTGCCATCACTCTATCTTAACCACGCAGAGCCCAGTATATCGGAGGAGAGATTTGACTAACGTGTAGGAGATTATGAGTGGTTTGGATAAAGTTGATGGAAAGGTACTATTTCCCCAAGCAGGGAGGTCAGGGAGAAAGGCACCAATGTAAAGTGATCGTTAGAAAGATTAGATGGAGCTGAGAAGAATCCTTTTCACCCAGTGGGTGGCTGGGGTCTTGAACTGACCTCCTGGAAGGGGAGCAGAGACAAAACTCATTGGGAAACTTGAACATGCACAGAAGTTCTATAACCTGCAGGGAAATGGATCAAATGCTGGGAAATGGCATTAGGCAGGGTGTCCATTTCCTGGACAGTGCAAGCATGATGGACTAGTGATCTCTTTCTGTTTGTAGACTTTCTCTGATTCAAATAGATAGACCCAGGACATTGGGGCTCCTTAAAACAAACGTCCTAAAGTCACGCAACGAAACTGTATCTGTTTGGCACTACGCCCAATTGGGACCGGCTTCCAAACAATGTGCCACAAGGTTTATTCACCTGTGCCACCTGCAACCCAAGATCAAAACCAATGCCAATGTTTCCAATGCCTCCAGTGCCGTAAATGAGCATCCTCTAAAGTTGGTGTTGGGCACAGCGAAAACTCAACTCCTGGCTTTCTGGTGCGATTTGACATCAGTTATGGTTCACTGTGTGTTATCCACATTATATAGACCACAAATAGTCAAATCCTTCATGAGTCAGTCCTCTAAAGTTTGTTGACAACATGAGCAATTTACAAACTTATGATATCAGAGACACATATGCACACAAGCACACACACACACACACACGCACAAGCACACAGACACAGACACACACACACACACAGACACACACACTTGCACACAAACACACACACACACATACACATAGACACACACACACACACACACACAGACACACAGACAGACAGGCAGACACACACACACGCACACACAGACAGACACACAGAAACACACACACACACACACACACAAGCCAAGCGCACATTCACACTGACACAGATACACAAACTCAAGCACACACACACACACAGACACACACAAGCACACATACAGACACAGACACACAGACACACACACACATACACGCACACGTATACACAGACGCACACACACATGCATATGCATGTGCACACACACACAGAGACACACACACACAGACACACACACATGCACGCACACATATACACAGACACAAACATGCATATCCATGTGCACACACACACACGCACGCGCACACACACACACACACACAGAGTCCGTGTTCTGTGCTTTGTGCATGTTGATGTTGCTATATATACAGGCACTCACACTGATTCTGTGGCATGGAAAGAGTGACTGAAAGAGATGGTGCATGGATCTTTTATGCTGTGATGTCAAATGACCTGCTGTCACTATTTTAAATGTGCAGTGTTTGTCAGTTTTGGGATCTGTACCATAATACACCAGGATCAAGGAGATTGCGGCACATCGACCAATTTTCTAGCAGTCTGCAGTTATAATAAAATAAAAATCTGAAGTTAAGGATTATTTAAAGTAACAGCTGTTTTGAAAGGCTTTGCAGGTGTATCACTTAACAGAAGACAAAGTGGTAATATTTATCAAATAGCAGTGAGACTCCTTCTCACCAGCAGAGGGTGATATGAGGTGGTGTTTCAGCGCCAGAAACCAGCATTCTCTGAAGGTGCTGCTGAAGACTGCAGCAAGCACCCTGTGCAGTCCTCCAGATTCTTACTCTCACCTAGCACCACCGCAAACACCTTTGATTCCAACCATCTCACAGAGACGTGCATCTGATGGAAACCTGGGAAAGGATTTAAACCGAGAGCTAATTATTCCCTAATGCAGCATTTAATGGAACTCCTAAAAGCACTCCTGTCAAATGTGCAGCTCGCAAATTAACACAGGAAACCGACAACTAATTAACAATGAAGAGTTACCAGAATGATACTGGGGATGAGATAGCAGGAACTGCAGATGCTGGAGAATCTGAGATAACAAGGTGTAGAGCTAGATGAACACAGAAGGCCAAGCAGCATCAGAGGAGCAGAGAGGATTCAGCTGCATTCAGAGATTGGAGAAACTGGGACTATGTTCCCTTAGGGCAGAGAAGGCAGAGGGGAAATTCAACAAAGCTATTCAAAATCGTGCTAGGCTTTGATCAACTGAGTACAGAGACAGTGTTCCCTCTAAATCCTGGGTCATTAACGAGATGCTGTAGATTTAAAACAATTGGCAAAATAATCTATTGGGGAAATAAGGAGAAATTACAGAGGCTTGTTAAAGATCTGGAATATTCAACCTGGAAAGATGGTCGAGTTCAATTTGGAAGGAACACTCAAACAATAATTGGACAAACACATGAAGAGAACTAATGGCTTCTGGGAAAGATGCTGGGTGTAGGACTAATTCAATAACTGCTTCAAAGAGCTAGTACAAATGTGATGGACCAAATAGTCACCCTGTGCTGTAAGATTCTAAGATACCAATGCGAAGAAAGTGGATCATCTCTTCCTTCTCTACTTTCATATGGTGTGGGTGTCCCGGAAGGGAGTTTCAGAAATCCAGTGACAGTGAAGGAACAGTGATATATTTCCAAGTGAGGATGGGGAGTGGCTTGGAGGGGAACTTGCAGGGGATGGTGTTCCCATGTATCCTCTGCCCTTGTCATTATGGAGGGAAGTGGTCACGGGTTTGGAAGATGTGGTCTAAGAATGCAAATCACTGGAGAACGCAAGACAAATAAACTGAACTGCAAGACACTGCAGGCCTTAGGAATGTAATTGAAACTGCAGGGAGCAAAAAACTAAAGGGTTTTCCCTTTTGAAATTCATCCATGCGATTCTGTTGGTTAAAAAAAAACCCACTAATGCAGTCAGTACATTGGAGTAATGTGAATTCGCTAAAGAAACACGGTCTCCGCACTATTAAACAACATTGTGCATGGATTTCTGTGCCAGGGCGATGCCACATATATAGGCCGCACATCCCAATGTTTGGCTGCTTGAACCAAACCATGTGTTTCTTTGACTGGTAAAGCCAGGCAGAGCACAGACTTTACTCAACCAACCCATGCTCGCAAAACCTAAAACATGACAACTCCTGTTAGATACGATTCTGCAATTTGGCAGCTCTGGCTGAACAATCCCGAGAGTGTAAGTTCTTATCCACTCACAGGTGCCATGTGCCTGTTTTAAATTATTGGGACCTTGGGCAGGGGCTGTCTGGGGTGTCTATTGTCCCCTGTTGCTTTCTCTATGGCAATGCCCCAACCTCTCAGAGTTGCCTTGCCAACCAATTTTCACCCTTTCTATCTGTTGTTTACAATTGTTGTGATTGTTTGAAATTTGGCATTCTTGTGCGTGTCCGAATGAGTGAAAACACGTGTCTCCCTCTTTTACAACATTCAAATTGCAATATTATGCTGTGCCAGCCCCCACTGCACCTTTAACAGGAGACAATGTCATTTGAAAGCTTCAATACTGCTGTGAGAAATTACCTGGCAGAGTTCCCAGAGACTTGGCTAGACCTTGCTTGTAGATTTTCCAGTGTTTTGACTTGAATGATATGTTGACCATATTTGTTAATGACCTTTAAAGGTCAAGTGACAAGCATTTTCTGCTTCATTGATAAATATCTGTTGTGTCCCCTACGAGCACAGTCAAGCCTGATAAATATATGGGTCAAAAGATAGGAGGTGCAACTAGGAACCAATACAGTTAAATTTTTCATTCCAACCAACTCCTTTGAGAAAAAAACCAACCTTTTGGAGGTTTATGAAAATAACAACATAAGTTTATAAATGAGGGCGTTTGCTAAATGCGATTGCGTTCGTAATTTTTTTCTAAAAAAAAGCTAATTGTTTGCACCTGTATTATTAGCTTCACAGTTAACCAGCAGCGAAAATGAGAATTGGAATAGGAACATCTGATAACCCCAGCTGGGTGTGGAAATGTACAATTATAGCGTGAGGCTGCATAGCAACAGAAATGTTGCCTTACTCAAGGTAAAATGTATATAGAACATTTGAATTTATATATTGGCGCATAAGGGGTAAGTATTTGGTAGGGTGTGGGTTAATGAAATTAACCGGGCATAATTTATTTGGGAAAGATTAATAAAATCATAAATTGGGTTAAGCAAGTACATCAGAAAGAAGTAAGGAATTTAGTTAGCTTAATAAGTAATATTTATGTATAATTCATACATTCTTATTCAAGAAAGGTTCGCCGATGTGACAGACTCACACAATGCTGAAAAAATGCAATATGGCTGAATTAAGAATAACCTTTGAGTTTTTTTTTGAAGCTGGGATATTGATGAGCCAGTACCATACTGAGTGAAGTCCCACCAGACTAAACTACAGGCATCTCAAGGCTGTGAGAATAACACAGACTCTGGGAAGGGGACCCCTGAAAAAATAGATGTTACACACCCCCCGCCAGTTTGGAATGTGTAAAAAAAGGTGTTGGTCTAGAACAGATCATTTTGTGATTCAAGGTGTAGAGCTGATGAACACAGCAGGCCAAGCAACATCAGAGGAGCAGGAAGGCTGATGTTTCGGGCCTGGACCCTTCTTCAGAACTTCAGCCTTCCTGCTCCTCTGATGCTGCTTGGCCTGCTGTGTTCATCCAGCTCCACACCTTGTTATCTCAGATTCTCCAGTATCTGCAGTTCCTGCTATCTCATTTTGTGATTCGAGTGATGTACTATCCTATAATGTATCAATATCTGAGATTTCTCTCAGGGCAGAGGTTTAACTTTGGAGCCTTATTTGGGGTGATTCTCAACGTATTGGTGAAATATACCTGCTCCTAAGTTTCCCCAGGTCATTTCATACAATAATCTACCTCAACAGGAGAGAATTCTTCTCAGTATGATGTTATCCATTGCAGGTTATTACATCAATGTTGTTCATATTGCTAAATTATTTAGTAGCTGCACCATCCTCGACTTCCAGCATTCCTTTGGGTAAATGCTAAAGTTTGGGTTTAGTGTAAACTCTGGGGAACAGAAACCTGGTAGTTTATCTCTGTGTGTTTTTGGGCAGGGTCACATCAGAGACACCATGATTGGTCTGAATAATTTCAGATTTTGGACTTGGAGGACTGAATCAGCTCTTGGTTACCCACTAACTAGGCTGTGCTCTTGATAGGAGCCAATTACTGCAGGTGCTGGAATCTGCACTGAAAACAAAAATGCTGGAGATTGCGGTGAATCAGGCAGCATCAATGGAGAGAAAACAAGCCAACATTTCTAATCTAAATGACTCTTGATCAGAGATGAATGTGCTCTGGATAGCTTGGCAGTACTGATTATCAAGGCCAAGCAGGACAGAATGACTTCTTGATGGTGCTAGCAGTGAATCGGACACATTATTAACCAGAACCTTCAGGGGAACAAGGAAGGAAAAAGTAACAGGAAGAGATTATCACAGATGGAAATGTCTGAACTTTTATAGCCCTGTAACTATCTAGAACCTGGCAACCGATAGCCTCATTGCTGGGATCAGAAAACGTTCATAAAATTGTCTCAGAAATGGTGATTGCTGTTTACGAATTGGACACCAGACATTAGGATCATTTAGTCTGGTTGCTTTGAGTGTGTGTGTGTGTGTGTGTGTGTGTGTGTGGATACTGAATACCTGAGTCTGTGAAGCTAATCCCCTGGAGCTGGAAGAAAGAAAGTGCTTCAGCAAGTGATGGTACCTGGAATTATTTGACCTAAAAAACCTTGCTTAAGTGAGCTGCACACACAGCACTGAAAAATCAGTTGTGACCCTTAGTCTGCACTGTAAATTTTATAAAGTGAGAAGGAGGTTAAGTAAACAGGGAAGTAGAAAAATGCTAACAGTTTCCTTTTAATTTCTTGGTTGATTTTTGACAGCTTGTAACTGATGATAGTTGGAAAAGATACTCGCTAGGAACCCATTAAAACCCTGAATGGTTTCTCTGTCTTCTCCCAGTGTCTTGTTCATTACTGATAGGATTGTAGAATCATAGCATTTCACAGGACAGAAAGGAGGCCATTTGATCCATCATGTCTGCACCGGCTTCTGAAAGAACTACCCAGCTGGTCCCACTCTCCAGCGCTATCTCCGTAGCCCTCTAAATTCATCCCTTACAAATATATATCCCATTCTCTTTTGAAACCTGTGGAATCCACCTTCACCACTCTCCTAGGCAGCGCATTCCAAATCCTAAACAACTCTCTGAGTTGAAGACATTTCTCCTCATCTCACCCCTAGCTCTCCTGCTGGCAATCGTGAAATTGTGACCCCTAGTTACTAACACAATCTTCTCTGCTCCAAGGAGAATAAGCCCAGTTTCTCTAACCTTTCCTTGTATCTAAAATCCCTCATTACTACTATTATTCCAGTAAATCTCCTTTGCACATTCTCTCGGACTTTAACACTCTTTCCTTAAATAAGGTGTCCAGAACGGAACACAATATTCTAAATATGGTCTGACAAATGATTTTTAGAGGTATAGAACCACTTCCTTGTCTTTAGACTCTATGCCTCTATTAATAAACCCAAAGATCCTGTAAACCTTCTTAAAAACTGTTTTAACTTGCCTGGCCACCTTCAGAGAATCATGCACATGAATCCTGAGGTCCCTCTGCTCCTATACTCCTCTCGAAGTTGTATCATTGAGCCTGTGTTATGTCTCTGTGTTTTATCTACCAAAATGCATTACCTCACATTTCTCTGCATTGAAGTTCATTTGCCAGGTGTCTGCCCAATTGGCTAGCTTGTCAATGACCTTTTTAGGTCACTTAGCCACATCCTCACAATCCTCTATTCTGTCTAGCTCAGTATCATCTGTAAATTTAGAGATTTTGTCCTCAACCACCCATCTCCAAAATCTTTGTGTAAATCAGAAAAAACAAGGGTCCCAACACCGATCCCTGGGGAACACCACTTTCAACTCGTCTCCAATCTAAGAAATGCCCATCTATATCTACTCTCTGTTACCTATCTTTCAGCTAATCCGTGCTGCCAAGGACCCATCAACACCAACCATTTCTAATTTGCTAACCAACCTGCCATGTGGCACTGTATCAAACACTTTCTGAAATTCCAAATATACAACATGCACAGCTCTCCCTTCATCCACTGTCTGTGTCACCTCAAAGAACTTAATTAAATTTGTCAGACATGACCTGCCCTTGACAAAGCTATATTGACTGGCCAGTATGAAATTATTTTTCTCTAAGTCTGTATTTACATATTCCCATATTATGTCCTCCATCAGTTTTCCCATGACTGATATCAAGCTGACAGGTCTGTAGTTCCCTTGTTATCCTTTGTCCCTTTCTTAGACAATGGTTACATTTCTCCAGGCCCCCGGGACTCATCCTGTGTTCAGAGAGGCCTGGAAATGTTTTGTTGATGGTTCTGCAATTTGCTCCCTTAATTCTCTCAACAATCTAGAATGCACCCCCTCTGGGCCTGGCAATTCCCTACCTGGACTGCTGCCAGCCTTTTTAGCATGTCTCCTTTATCTATTACCATACTGCTCAGTTGCTCAATACCCACATTTTCAATTGGGCCATCATCACTGTTATAGTCATTGTAACGAGGTCAGCTAGGTGGATCTCATAGAATATGAGCTCCATGAGTAGGGCTGTTAATGTGGTCCAATCAGGGAGCCCTGGCTGACAGATAAAAAGAGGAGTGTCAGAGATTCTGACACTCTGATAGCTGTCCCTGAAGAAGCAGTATTAGAGTCATGGACTGTTTCATGTGTAAATACAGGGTGGCTTGATGACAAGATACCAACCTCTCTGGAGAAATTTCAGTGGCAATGAGAGTAGAGCACATTCCTGAAGAAACTTGTCAGCAACAGTCATCATTGAGTTGGGGTAAGCATTTTCTTACATAATGCCATTGTTTGAGAACTGGATTCATTTGATCCTGCCTTTGAGGACTAGGTCCAGTATGTGGAAAGAATGCATTGTTTTTCCAGGACAAATGACTCTGTGGCAGGTAAAAAACAATGAGTAATTCCATTGAGAGCCTGTGAAACCATAGCCTTTTCTGTTATTAGGAACCTAACTTTCTCTGATGCACCAGATACAAAAATCTTTCAAGGGTTAACAGGCATAGTTAAGGAATATTAAAACCCCAAGTCTTCTCTAATTCTGAGACATTATTGGTTTTTTTTGGCAATTTGAGAACCAGGGGAGTTCGTGTCAGGATTTTTGACTAGGTTGAGATGACTTGCAGAAGCATGTGACTTTCGCTTAACCCTTAATGAGATGGTTAGATCCCACTTGGTATGTGGGATTAATGATTTAACCAGTCAAACATACCTAATAGCTGAAGACCAACTGGCACTTCAACTGGTTTTATCATTGTAAGATGTGGCAAGTGGAGCATATGAGTTACAGAGTATTCCTGTGGAAGAGGACACTATCACTAGTCTGACTGAGCTTGGGGAACACCACTTGAGTGAAGGCAATCGCATAGCCTCAGTCAGGACATATCCTGAACAGAGGGACCCTAGGTCAGCTCACAGCAAAACCCTGAAACAAAGCCAAGCCTCAGCCAAACAGTTGAAATTTTCTTCAGGATCTGAGGTGGTGAGCCATTTAGTTGATGCCAGTATGCGGACTCAAGATGGTAAAGAATTCTCACGACTTATATTGAGTAAGAGAACTCATAGGCTGGAGTCCAGGAGAGTGCATTCCCTGGAAAGTACACCTACACATGTTTGGAACAGTTAAATTGATTAGCAACATCCAAATCAGAACTAATCAAAATAAATATCTGGTTCAATGTTCCTCCAGTTGTAATGGAGGTTTATACCAGCATGGCTGTTTCAGTGATCGCAGAACCAGTTTTTACCAAAATTTGCTCTGGACTCCAACCCTTAAGTTTACACAAGAACTTGGCTCGGCTGAGAATCTATAACGGGGAATGTTTGCAGATTAAGGGTGCAATTTCGATTCCAGTCTTTAATGAGAAGCAGCTGGTTCAGTTACCACTGATTATGGTACAAGCCTTGGGCTTGAGCCTGATGGGGAGAAATTGGTTGTGAGAGTTTCACCTTGATTGGATCAACAATTTTCAATGAGAAAATGGCTGCCTGAGTGAAATCCGAATTAAATACCCAAAGGCTTTTCAGGAAGGTCAAGGGAATATCAAAGGAGACAAGGCCACCTTGTATGTTAACCAGGAAGCAATTCCAGATTCTGCATGGCCTAGCTAACAGGCGAAAGTAGAGGCAGAAATCAGGAGGCTGGAAAGTGAAGGAATCATCAAACCAGTGCAGTTTGTGGAATGGGCATTGGGCAGCACTGGTTGAACTGATTGTGAAGCTGGATGGGTCAGTTTGCCTTTGTGGGGATTTTAAGCAAGTGGTAAACTGCTTTTTGCAGCTGGATAAATACCTAATCCCTCGGATAAAGGACTTTTATGCAAAGCTAGCAGAGGTGTTGTCCTTCACAAAGTAGACATGAGCCATGCCTACCTACAATTGCATTTAGATGTGCATTCCCATAAGTCTGGTACAACTAACACCCACAAGGACTTGTACCAATATACGAGACTGCCATTTGTGCCATGCTTCAGCAGTTGATGGAGAACTACCCCAGGTCGCCATTTACCTAGATGACATTCTAATAACAGCAAAAATAATAAGGAGCACTTAGAGCTTGGACATAGTTCTGAGGCAGCTTTCCAAGAGAGGCATATGCCTTAGAAGGAAAAATGAGTGTTCCAAGCCCCCAGGTGACCTACTTGGGTTACAGAGTTGTCAAGACTGGATCACACCTGTTAGAAAATAAAGTGATTGAAATCAGAGGTGCCCCGGCTCCCATATCTGTACTGGACTTTCGGTCTTTCTTTGGGCTGGTGAACTAATACAGTAAATTCATACATAACCTGGCCTCCATCCTGCCACCTTTGTATCAACTCCTAAAAATGGGTCAGCCTTGGAAATGGTTGCATAGACAAGCCATAGCTTTCAGTGAATTTAAGAAAGAGCTATCATCCTCTAAAGTACAATATCTTTACCTAGAAAGACTTGCAATTCCTTCCCATAAGGCATTGGGGTGGCATTAGCTCATAGGTGAGCCAATGGGGAGAAGTCCCAGTAGCATATGCATCCAGGAATTTAGCTATTGCAGAATATAAATACATCCAGATAGAGAAAGAACATTTGGCTGTCATATATGGAGTCAGGAAGTCCCACCAATACCTTTACAGATGTAAATTTGCCATAATAATGGACGACAAACCCCTACTAGGGCTACGAAAGACGGCAAAGCAGTGTTGCCTGTAGCTTTGGTTTGCATTCAGCAGTGGGCTGTAACACTAAGTGCGTATAATTACAAGCTGGAACACCATCTGGGAGGACAAGTAACGAACACGGATGCATTAAGCTGCCTCCCGCTGGCAGATACACCACCGGTGGTACTGCCACTGGAAGGGTCTGTAATGGTTTTAAACTTTCTGGACACACTCCCAGTCACAGCTGACAATATCTGAGTTTGGACACAGAAAGATCCCAGTCCTGGCAAAACGGAAACAGCTGGCAGTAATGGGGTAAACCAAAGGGCCATCACAACCAGAATTGAAACCTTTTTGGACCCAGATACACCAGATCTTTGGGGAGGCAATGGGCTATTGGTATTGTCACTGGCCTGTTAATCCAGAGACCCAGATAATGTTCTGGGGACCTGGGTTTGAATCCCACAATGGCAGTTGGTGGAATTTGAATTCAACGTAATCTGGGATTGAGACTCTAATGATGACCATGAATCCATTGTCGATTGTTAGGAAAACCCATCTGAGTCACTAATGTCCTTTACTGAAGGAAGCTGCAATCCTTACCTGGTCTGGCCTACATGTGACTCCAGACCCACAGTAATGTGATTGACTCTTAACTGTCCTCTGGGCAATTAGGGATGGGCAATAAATGCTGCCCTTGCCAGTGATGCCCTAATCCTGTGAATGAATACATTAATAAAAAAACCACAGTAGATGATGCATAGTATTATGGGGAACAAGAGTGATTGTCCTGAGCAAAGATCATCGCCAGATTCTGGCTAAGATCCACCAGGGTCAGCTTGGTGTTTCCAAAATGAAGACGATGAGGAGTTCTATCTGGTGACCAGGATTGGATACAGGCACAGCCGTGTTGGTGGGACAATGCCCAGAGTGCCAACAAGGACAAAAATTACCACCAGCAGCTCCCCCACATCCGTGGGAATGGCCGGGTAATCCTTGGACTCATTTACACATCAACTATGCAGGTCCTTTCATGGGCTCAATGTTCTTAGTCCCTGTGGATGCCCAATTAAATAAGCTAAACATGCATAGTGTCCATTTGTCAAACACGGAAATGACAGTACACAAGCTGCGCTTATATTTTTCAAGACACAGATTCCAGGAAGTGTTGGTCAGCTGTTAACAAGCCACCATTTAGCAGGAATTTGGATATTTCCTCACGGTGGCTCAGTGGTTAGCACTGCTGTCTCACGGCTCCAGGGACATGAGTTCGATTCCACCCTTGGGTGACTTTCTGTGTGGAGTTTGTACATTCTCCCTGCGTCTGCATGGGTTTCCTCCAGGTGCTCCGGTTTCCTCCCACAGTCCAAAGATGTGTAGGTTAGGGTGGATTGGCCTTGCTAAATTGCCAATTGTGTTCAGGGAGGTGTAAATGGGTTACAAGGAAAGGGTAATGGAATTGTTGGGCCAAAGGGCCTGTTTGCCCACTGTAGGGATTCTATGATCTATGATCTAAAGTCAAATGGGATTCAACATATAAGAACAGCTCCAAAGCACCCATCATTGAATGGCCTGGCAGAAAGAGCAGTCAAAATTTAAGGCTGGCGTGAAGAAACTGTCCTGGTTCCTTTTTGATTATAGGATCACCCCACGTGCAATTACAGGGATTGCTCCAGCAGAGTTACTAATGGGGTGGAGACTTCGCACCAGGTTCAATCTGATCTTCCTGGACCTGGGGGGATGGGGTGTGAAAGGACATCAGGAACTCCAATGCCGGACACAAGACCCCATCAGGAGGGAAAGACAATTTACTTCAGTGGATGGAGTTAGGTGTAAAAATCACAGAAATGGCCCTGCATGTGTAAGAGGCATGGCTGATGCGAAGTCAGGACAAAAGATGTATAAAGTTCATGTGAATGCTATAGCTCTGAACAAGCACATGAACCATATGAAAGCTGCAAACCCGTAAACTGTGCAAGAGCAAAATGTGCCCAGCTCCTCGGAACAGTCAGAAAGGCTGCCAGAACCTGCGGGCTCACTGTCTCCATCAACCATTGATGTGTACTCTGAATCAGAGATGGACATAGAATCACAGAATCTATCTAACATATGCTGCAGACAGCCTGCACTTTGGAGAGTTTTGGTGCTCATTCCCTAATCGAATAAATGGATTTCTGTGTGCACTTTTGGCCACCTTACCTCATGAGGATATTACTGCCATTGAGGGAAAGCAAGAAAGTTCCTCAGACTTGTTCCTGGGATGGTGGGAATGCCCTTTGAAGAGACACTGGTCAAACTGGGCCTACATTCTCTAGAGATTGAACAAGTGGAAGATGATCTTATTGAAACCTATAAAATCCTTAAAGTTATAAACAGGGTAAACAATTCATGTCAGCTCTGAAGAGTCATCTCGACTCGAAACATTAGCTTGCTGTCTCTCCACAGATGCTGCCTGACCCGCTGTGATTTCCAGCATGTTTTTGTTTTCAGTACAGATTCCAGCATCTGCAGTAATTTGCTCCTGCATAGACACCTGGTAAGATATTTCCCCTGGTTGGGGGAATCTAGAACCAGAGGGCACAATTTTAAAATAAGGAGCTTGTAAATTGGGATGGAGATGAAAGGAAATGTTGTTGCTTTGAATGTTATGAATTTTGTAATTCTCTACCTCCGAGACTGTGGAAACTCTGTCACAGAATGTGCTTAAATGCGGAGATTGGCATATTGCTGGTTATATCAATGACATGGAGGCAATGTGAGAAGACATTAAAGCAGATGTACAGACATGATCATATATAATGGCACAACAGGGTGGGTGGGCTGAATGGTTTACTTTGCTCCTCCGTTCCTAGATCTCAATTTTAAAAAAAGGTCAAACGTCCCCTTTCAAAAGATGGGAAATATTGTGTGAGCCAATATTGGGGAACTGAAAGGACTTCAGCAGGGAATGTTGATGTTTAACTTGATCCTGAAACAATGAGCAAGATTGTACCTTCACTGAAATGCCTAGAGGGAGCCAATGAACAAGCTGCTCTCAATTTAGTTCCTTTTATCTAATTGATCCTCAAACCAAATGAAAAGGTTTTAAAATGATTAATAAAAAAATGCTGCTTTCGAAGGCGGCAATAAACCCCGTGTGTCAAATTCAGGCACAGTAGTCTAATGATTTAAATACAATCATAAACAGGGAGCCTTGAACACATTGCTGAGGAGCAGCAACAACAGGATTTAGCCACCAATAGCCCTCAGCTGATTCTCTCAAATCCACACCATGACTAATGTCCAACAGGAACACAGGATCTAGTGAATTAAACCTAGAATGTTCAACAGTCCATCAACATATTTATATTTTTGTCAAAGTGCTGTGGGAATTAGATGATTGTAGCACTCCATGTTTTGAAGTTGTTTCTATTAGATAAACAAGCGTTACCCAAACTGAGCAAACCGGAATTCTCGGGATTCTGAAAGAAATTTGCACATCCACTCCGACAGACAGTAACATCAGTAGGTACCATCTACAAGATTCATTGCAGAAATTCACTACACATCCTCAGACAGCACTTTCCAAAACCCACGGCCACTTCCATCTAGAAGGACAAGGGCAGCAGATACATGGGAACGCCACCCCCTGCAAGTTCCCCTCCGAGCCACTCACCATCCTGACTTGGAAATATATCTTCGTTCCTTCACTGTCGCTGAGTCAAAATCCTGGAATTCTCTCCCTAATGGCATTTTGGATAACTATTCCGAATGGGCTTCAGTGGTTCAAGAAGGCAGCTCGCCCCCACCTTCTCAAGGAGCAACTACGGCTGGGCAATATATTCCTGATCCAGCCAGTGACATGCACATGCCATGAAAGAATTTTAAAAAGCTACAAATATTGATCCAACTAAATGGTTCTCTCTGAGAGGTTCAGTCACAGGAAATAAAACGGTAAACATTTAGAATCCCTACAGCGTGGAAACAGGCCCTTTGGCCCAACAAGTCCACACCAACCCTTAGAGCATCCCACCCAGACCCATCCCCCATAACCCACACACCCCTGAACACTATGGGGCAATTTAGCATGGCCAATCCACCTAGCCTGCACATCTTTGGTCTGTGGGAGGAAACCAGAGCACCTGGAGGAAACCCACGCAGACACGGGGAGAATGTGCAAACTCCACACAGTCACCTGAGGTTGGAATCAAACCCGGGTCCCTGGCACCGTGCGGCTGCAGTGCTAACCACTGAGCCACCGTGCCGCCCTAACATGGAGAAGGATAAGACAAATAGTTTGGAATGATTTCACCTAAGTTGAGGAGTGAGTTCACAGGGATGGGCCGCTAGCGTAAGGCAAACAAGATGGACTTTGGTGGGTGTGGGACATGCAACTGAATCCAATATTATTGAGAAAGTGAGGAACTCCAAACCTGAGCTCCTCCTGCCTGTTTGAATTACAAAACAAAGATGCGACCAAATATTAACTGGAATTAATAACACTGGAATAAATTATTTAGTATTCTCATTGGCTAAAAATCACATTAGATCTAGGTGTAATAAACAGAAAATGCTAGAGAAACTACAGGTCTGTGGAAAGAGCAAGCGAGTTAGTGTTTCGAGCCTGGTATGACTCTTGTTCTGTTCTGAAACACTAGCTATTACTCTCTCCACAGATGTAGCCAGACCTGCTGAGTTCGTCCAGTACATTCTGTGTTTGTTTATTTCAGATTTCTAGCTTCTGCAGCATTTTGCTTTTATGTGATCTGAGTGTGTCTGGAAAATAAATCAATTCATCGCCCCAAACAGTGAAGCTCATATCATATTTTCAATGTATTTTCTGTCAGCCCTTCACCTCTGTTTTGCGATGAAACACTGAATTTTTAATAAGCAGAAGTACCCCATTTCTCCCTTAATAGAAATGTTGCAGTTTTATTAAAACTCCTTGTGATGGGACTCTTGCTGAAGGAGCAATATATCTTACTAACATTTACAATCCGTCTGCAGTAAAAAAGTCACTAAAATCAAAAGATTGGAGTTAAATAATAAATGAAATCATCGCAGGAAATGTATCACAAATTGTGCAGCTCCATCTTGGCTTCTTGTATTTATTTTACTGAATAACAAGGCCGGAGTGAATTGAAAATTCCTAAATGGATTCTGCTACTCCTATTATCTGGCAGTGCATCTCCTCAGAAGTCAAAGGGCTGATGGCAAAGGCCAAATCTGATAAGTCATACAAGATGTCATTTCATTCCAAGTGAAATATGTTGCAAAAATAGAAACTCTGCAGGACGGTGGCAGAGATGCTAAGCTGGAATCCTTCCCCTTGCATCTTGCCCCCTCTCTGTACTGTCCTTTCCCTGTGTCACAGCACCAAATTCTGATTGTATCCAATTAAAGAAAATTTGTCCTTTTGTGCCTGAGGCGCAGAGGATAAAGTTCTGTTCAGGGTCATGTGCGTATTCCCTCTTTCCCTCACAAAGGTCAAGGATGACCAGCAAAGCTGAAAAAATGGATCATTTTTCATTTGATGCAGTTGACAGCATTAAACCGTCTTTTGTCAGTGGCTGTACCATATTAATCAACTTTACTGATCTGACAGACAAGACAATGGTTTCAGACAGTTCCCTTTCGGTATAGAGAGCTTCCTCCTGCTAACGATTCATTCCCAACGTCAGACCGTCTAGAGATTGTTGGACACTCTGAGACTTCCTGCAAGAGAAACCTGTTTGAGGTTTGTAGATTGAGTGAACGGAGTCTGTGAGTGGTAATTCTGTGTTAAGAAACATAAACAAGAATGTGACGTGGTGAGCAGCTGTGACGTTCCCCAGACAAAGGAAGCAGTGAAGCATATTTGAAAACTCCAGGGAAATGTCCCAGACGGGTGCTATGGCAAGGCAGAAGTTACATCTGTACCAGGATTTCAGAAAAGTCAAAGATCACAACACCAAAGGGTGCTGGGTAAACAATGAGGTCTTAGTCCAGTAGCTGACCAAATCGATCTCCCATGCAGACAGCAGATTGGCTCTGAATGAAGCTGTGGAAACTTGAGGATCATTGAGACAGCATTGCATGCCATTCCTGGGCAAAAAAAAAATGCACAAGAGATACAGAACTCTGTTGAAATCAGCACAGGGGAGAATTTAACAAACGAAAGAAGCTCAGCAGCTGTACTGCTGAACGTTCTGACAGAGACCTTCACAGCCTAGCTCCACATCAATAACATTAACAAAAGGTAAATGAACAGAGCCCAGAGCTGACCAGTTTTATATTACAGTCTGGCTTACGGACCAGGAACTGTTTCGTTTCCAAAAGCAGACAACATGAGATCCGGGGGCGTGTGAAGGGATGAAGTCATGATGTCAACGCACTGCTAAAAGATGAGCAGAAAAGACAAATCCATTGTAGTCAGTGAACAACTTCAATGAGAATTCGCTGGCGATAACAATTGCAGTGGAGGGGCCTGGGCTCAAAGCGAACAAGTTGAGGGCAGTGTAACCAGACGCTGACCCTGGGTCTGGCATTCCACCACCATGGCACATCATAGAACATAGAACATAGAACAATACAGCGCAGAACAGGCCCTTCGGCCCTCGATGTTGCGCCGACCTGTGAACTAATCTAAGCCCATCCCTCTACACTATCCCATCATCATCCATATGCTTATCCAAGGACTGTTTAAATGTCCCTAATGTGGCTGAGTTAACTACATTGGCAGGCAGGGCATTCCACGCCCTTACCACTCTCTGAGTAAAGAACCTGCCTCTGACATCTGTCTTAAATCTATCACCCCTCAATTTGCAGCTATGCCCCCTCGTACTAGCCGACGTCATCATCCTAGGAAAAAGACTTTCACTGTCCACCCTATCTAATCCTCTGATCATCTTGTGTGTCTCGATTAAATCCCCTCTTAGCCTTCTTCTCTCCAATGAGAACAGACCCAAGTCCCTCAGCCTTTCCTCATAAGACCTTCGCTCCAGACCAGGCAACATCCTGGTAAATCTCCTCTGCACCTTTTCCAATGCTTCCACATCCTTCCCGTAATGGGGCGACCAGAACTGTACGCAATATTCCAAGTGAGGCCGCACTAGCGTTTTGTACAGTTGCAGCATGACGTCACGGCTCCGGAACTCAATCCCTCTACCAATGAAACCTAACACACCGTATGCCTTCTTAACAGCAATATCAACCTGGGTGGCAACTTTCAGGGATCTATGTACCTGGACACCAAGATCCCTCTGCACATTCACACTACCAAGAATCTTTCCATTGACCCAGTATTCTGCCTTCCTATTATTCTTCCCAAAGTGCATCACTTCACATTTATCTGCACTGAACTCCATTTGCCACCTTTCAGCCCAATTCTGCAGTTTATCCAAGTCTCCCTGCAACCTGCAACATACTTCCACACTGTCCACCACTCCACCGACTTTAGTGTCATCTGCAAACTTACCAACCCATTCACCTATGTCTGCGTCCAAGTCATTTATAAAAGTGACAAACAGCAGTGGTCCCAAAACAGATCCTTGTGGCACACCACTAGTAACCGGACTCCAGGCAGAATATTTTCCATCAACCACCACTCGTTGCCTTCTTTCAGAAAGCCAGTTTCTAATCCAAACTGCTAAATCTCCCTCAATCCCATGCCTCCGCATTTTCTCCAATAGCCTACGATGTGGAACCTTATCAAAGGCTTTACTGAAGTCCATGTACACCACGTCAACTGCCCTACCCTCATCCACATGCTTGGTCACCTTCTCAAAAAACTCAATGAGGTTTGTGAGACACGACCTGCCCTTGATGAATCCATGTTGACTATCTCCAATCAAATTGTTACTTGCTAGATGATTATAAATCCTATCTCTCCTAATCCTTTCCAAAACTTTTCGTACAACAGATGTAAGGCTCACTGGTCTATAATTACCTGGGTCATCTCTACTGACCTTCTTGAACAAGGGCACAACATTTGCAATCCTCCAGTCCTCTGGTACTAAACCTGTAGACAATGACGACTCAAAGATCAAGGCCAAAGGGTCAAGGGTCCGCCATCTCCTCCCTAGCTTCCCAGAGAATCCTCGGAAAAATCCCATCTGGCCCAGGGAATTTATGAGGTGCACCCAGTGCACTGTGCACACAGGAAATCTGGTTCCAGAGATACAATCAGAGACTCCAATTGCTTGTAACTCAACAGAAAAAGCCTGTACTGCCCACAGGATTGTGCCTGAGACTTGTCTTAGGAGCTGGGCCTGATACTGAGCTGAGGATCAGGTTGAAACCCCATGAACAGCAGCTAAGATGACGGCAGGTAGCAGTAAGCTGGCTGAAGGATCTGTACATACATTCCTCTGATACTAGCCACTTCCCACTTTGTCTGTCGTGTGGGATTTTCACATTTCACTCTGGACTGAGACTGCTCACCAATCCAGTGGGAGATTGGGAATTTGGTATTAACACGATTCACTGTGTTGAAACTCTCTGCGACAAATCAGAGATTAGTGCAGGCGTGGAGGTATTTTCAGACAGTTCTCTCCAGATATGGAGAGCTCTCGTAGGGGGCCACAGTAAATACTGACACTCTCTCCCTAGAGACCCCAATGACACACTACCCCTGCCCCCCACCGGAGATTCCCTGTAAATACTGACACACCCTCACTCCCGGGGGACACCATGCCACTCCAGCTGCTTGTGATCCCACAAATGAATTGAAATGGTGCCCTATCTTTTGACTGCACTCCAGTGGAAAGTGTTCTGTGTTATGGTGATGCCTATAGTAGCCAAACAGATTCCCAGCTCACCACTGATAAACCAGCGTTCCATGACTGAAGCATAGTGACAGCCTGTGTGAGAACCAATCTCCCCCATTCCCATGGATGGCAGAAAGATGGCCCCACAACCTCTCACCACCAAACCATTCCACTCACTTGCAAGTTCGGTATTCGCCATGGGGGAACCTGGTGATATTTCCCAGCCCAGCTGGCTGCACGTTTATTCACTCAATCCTATTCATTTTAGATTAGTTTAGCGTCACTGATCTTATTACTGGCTAGGTGAGTCAGTAATCGAAAATGAAAATGCATTTACCATCCAAGGTTTATTATAAACCAGGATCATGATCACATGCCATGCTGTGATTGACAATTAACGCAACCTTAGGAAGCAAAGCTCAAGATTCACATGAAGTGAATCCTGCACAATTTCGATTTCAAACAAAAATGACACACGTTAAACAGTGTTATTATAAAATGCTTTTGTTTAAACAGTATCTGCAATGTTATTTAGACATCTTCAGATTCTTTAAGGAACTGCATTGATAACATGGTCACATGGAGTTTCTGTGGGGAAGGTCAGATGTGCATTTATGTAAAACCTTACGCTAGCTCCTTCAACAAACCTCAGGGCAGTTTGCAGAGGATGTGAACTTCAGAAACTTGGAGGCAAATGCTGCAATCTGTTTTTCCTTACAGAGCAGGATCCCACATTTTGGGTTGGGTGGACTGGGACTATACTCATTGGAATTTAGAAGAATGAGAGGGAATCTTCTAGAAACATATAAAATCAGGAATGGAATAGACAAGATAGAATCAGGGAGGTTGTTTTCACTGGCAGGTGAAACTAGAATTGGGGGCATTGCCTCAAAATAAGGGAGAGCAAATTTAATTGAGGAAATAACAGTGTGGAGCTGGATGAACACAGCAGGCCAGGCAGCATCAGAGGAGCAGGAAAGCTGACGTTTCAGGTCAGAACCCTTCTTCAGAAATGGGGGAGGGGAAGAGGGTTCTGAAATAAATAGGGGGGGTGGAGCTGGGGAAGGTAGGTGGGATGGTGATAGCAGGTCGGTAGTGGTGGGGATTTGTCAGTGAGGTGGGAGGAGTGGATAGGTGGGAGAGAAGACGGATAGGCCAATGAGATGGTCTTGGGATGACGCCGGGGGTGGGGAGATTTTGCAGCTTTTGAACAGAGGATCCATAGAATCCTGACAGTGTGGAAACAGGCCATTTGGCCCATCGCGTTCACACTGACCCTCCAAAGAGCATCCCACCCAGATCCATCCCCATACCCTATCTCTGCATTTCCCAACCTAGACACTATGGGACAGTTTAGCATAGTCAATCCACTCTAACCTGCACACCTTTGGACTGTGGGAGGAAACTGGAGCACCCAGAGGAAACACACGCAGACACAGGGAGAATGTGCAAACTCCACACAGACAGTCACCTGGGGGTGGAATCGAACCCTGGTCCCTGGCTAGGGACAGGTTAGCACAAGTCAGCAACAGTGCTAACCAGTGATTAAGGGTTATAGTGAGCAAGTGGGTAAGTGAAGCTGAGTCCACGAGAAGATTAGCCACGATCTTCTTGAATGGCACAGCAGGCTCAATGGGCCAAATGGCCGACCCCTGCTCCTACTTCCTAATGTTCTACATAAACAGCTTTGAGATGAATGGGCAGCCCATCTTCTTTCAGGAATCTGGCTTCAAGCTACAATGTTTTCCCCGGATGGGGGGATATTTCCATAAGCAGGCATCAATCCGATAATGCCACTGGCCTGCAGTGTGTAATTGATAGTTTAGGAGAGATTATTGTGGGTGAAAACGTGTCACATCTATCAGCTCTGACAATTTGTTTGTTGAGTATTTATTCATATATGCAGACCAGAGCTCACTCTGGGAATCTCAAAAATGCAGAATTGTAGTTTGATAGAACAGAACCTGATTATTGTTGAAAAAAAAATTGTGTTGAGAAAAAAAACTGGCAATGAACTGTCAATCATCATTACCTGGTGCATCCTCCACTGCAATGCCCGTACCAGAGTGAACTTGTCAACCAATCAGCACTGTCTTGTCACGTGGTATAAATGATGTTTTTCCCTGAAGTTGGTATTCTAGTGAATTGTCCAGATGCATTCAAGGCAGAGGTTTGAAGAAACATGTCTTTTCTTACAGCAGTAATCCTGGAATAATATAGCACAGACAGAGGCCCTTCAGCCAAAGTTCTCTCTAGGCTCTTGGCTGTGTATGTGAAGCTGTGCATCACTCAGCATCAGTTCCACAAGTTGCTGCTGTGACCTTGGGGACCCACAGAGCTGGAGAGAAAACTAGAGGGAATGTTGCACTCAGTTCATCAGCTATTTTCACAAGAAAAATTCACCTTGTCAACTCCTCTGCTGTTTTCCCAATGCCATGTGAATACTTCCTCTTCAGGCCCAGCTTTCTTTTGACAGCCTTGAAAGAACTGACCATAGTCGCAGGCAGTGCATTCCAGTCCCTACTCACTCACTACACAGTAAATATTTTCGAAAGGAAAAATAAAAATTGCTGGAAAAGCTCAGCAAGTCTGGCAGCACCTGTGGAGAGAAATCAGAGTTCACATTTCTTCAGTGAGGATCACTCTACCCAAAACATTAACTCTGATTTCTTTCCAAGGATGCTGCCAGACCTGCTGAGCTTTTCCAGCAGTATCTGTTTTTGTTCCCGATATACAGCATCTGCAGTTCTTTCAGTTTTTACTTAAAGATTTTTCTACTGTCATCTTTGGTTTTTTTTCTGATTGCCTGAAATCAATTTTCCATTGGTTCATGATCCATGCACCAATGTAAACAGTCTCATAGACATTTAGCAACATGGAAAATAGGCCAGGGGTAAGACATTCAGTCTGCTGTACTATCCAATATACTCGTGGTGATCATCCAGCCCAGTCCCCTCTTCCTGCTTTTGTCCCAAATCCTTTGATCCCTTTAGCGAGAAGAACTCTAACTCCTTCTTGAAAGCATTCAATGTTTTGGATTCAACCGCTTTCCCTGTCCAATGCTTTTCTGGGCATGTTTTTATATAGAGATCTACAGCTTCTATGTGAAAGTGTACAGCCCCCTGTTGAACATCCCAAACTTTAATGGTTAGAAGCTTTTTGAAAAATTGTAAGAAACTACTGGCTACAATCTAATGAAGACAGGATTCGAACATTTTGTAACGCAGTAGGATCTTATATTGTTATCTAAATCCCTGTGGATGGTCTAATTCCGAGGAAGCTTAGTAAGGAAGTGCCTGCTTTATCCTGAATGAGGTGCTTTCAGTCAAATCTCTCACCGTGTCACCTGGAATCTGCCCCGTTGCCACCCTATGTTTAATCCGTTAACTTTACACAGCCCTGGGATTGAACTTTGAAGTTGCCCAGCACTTTAGTCAGTGAATGAACTCACCAATTTATCAGGGGACCTCTCTTGTTCCATTTTACGCAGCCATGAAGGCCGGCAAAGATTAATAAGATTTTATATAAAATCTTGCCATCCTTCCTGCTTTTTCTGTATTTTTCTAGTGATAAAAATTTGTATTATTCAAATAGTTGAATAGTGGAGGAAACATTAAGCTGATATTGATAACACAATGATCAAACAAGGATTGAACAATTGGTTCAATCTATATGTTTGGGAGCTCTGTTGATTTTTTTTTAAACTACTAATCAACTAAAAGTGACTGCAGCACATAGAGCACAGTGATGGCATACATATGATTCAGAAACTCTTTGGACTTCTGGCCTGAAGAAGGTAGCAAGTGTGTGCTGGAGGGAATCTCAAAAACATTCAAGGCAGAGGATTAAAAATGCTCTTCATTTCAGCCTTCAATGTCTGAAATGCAGAGCTGTCAGCGCATGAAGAGGTGGATACTCCCCCTCCCTATTTCTGAAGAAGGGTTCTGACCTGAAACGTCAGCTTTCCTGCTCCTCTGACGCTGCCTGGCCTGCTGTGTTCCTCCAGCTCCACACTGTGTTATCTCTGACTCCAGCATCGGCAGTTCTTGCTATCTCCAAGGGGTGGAGATTGTAAATGTTGAGCTTGTCGAATGTCATTAGGCCAAGCAGCAGCCATACAGCAATACTCCTAAAATGACAGGAACTACCTCTGAAAGGACTTGAGAAGTTGACTGCTGTTTTCACCAGCAACGCAGTTAAACAGCAACCTCCTTTCCAGGATCCAACAGCTTTCAGGGGTGCTTTCACAGGGAAATTAGTTCTGAAGAAGAAGTGAGCTGAGGAGGATACTAATTGTCAGTTTCACCTGGAGCCATAGCTTTGACAGCTGCTGTTTGTCCTGCCTCTTCCTGGGGAGGTCCTGATGAAACCCATTTCTATTTGATAAACATTGAGGGGCTGATATTAACTTAGGGTGTCTGACAGACTCCAGGGGGTCCAGCCCCAAGGTCACAATCCAGGCATTAGGTGGCAAGGATGACCGACAACACCCTCCTGCAACACCGCCCGTCTCCCTCCCCACCCCCACCACTGGAATCTATCTCCCAGATTTCACAGCCATTCAGACACCCAAAGTTAATATCAGCCCCATAAGTGTTTATCAAACACAAATGGGTTTCATCAGGCATTTCTTTGTTTTAAAATATAGAGTCTCCACACTGTGGAAGCAGGCCAATCAACCCATCAATTCCATACTGACCCCTCAAATACTCACTCCCCAATCCCAATATTTCCCATGGATAATCCACCTAACATGCACATCTTTAGACTTCAGGAGAAAACCAGGGCAGATGCACACAGGCAGTCACCCAAAGCTGGGATTGTAGCCAGGTTCCCTGGCACTGAGGCAGTAGTGCTGACCACTGAGCCACCGTGCCGCCTCTTGCAGGAAGTTTGAAATTGGAAATACTGCTTTGCTTTTCAAATTTGAGTTTAAGGAAGCAGACTAATTGGATCAATCCCTCACCTCAGTTAGAATGCAACACTGAGGGATATGTGTGTGGGATGTGTACAGGGGATTGGTCAAGTTATCAAGATTAGGAATGACTGCAGCAGCCAGATTTCTTCCGCCCTGTTTAAAATACTTTTGATGCTTTGGCTCAAACATGAAATTCAAGACTTTAATTCACTGCTCGTTGAACTAAACAGTAATTATCTGTGGAGCTGGCACTATAAGTACACTAATATTCCAGGATTTGTGCAACATTAAATACATTGATAAAATATTCATCGTTTCGGGTTTGTGTTTTGACAATATTTCTTCATCTTAATCGCCACGTAATGTCACTTAGAACAAGGAAGTGAGTTCATTATTTACTGATTGAACACCAGACTGAGTGTTAGACAGGAGAAAATGTGAATAATTAGAATAAAAATGCATCATTAAGCAAATGAACATGTATCACCCAAATCTCATTGAATTACAGAATTCCCACTTTATTTGTCAAGAACAGGTTGGTTCTTTTATTGGTCACATGACCAATTGAGATAAAGAATGTCCTGAGGCTCCTCTTGATTGGCCCATTCTCCCACTGTTACACTCAGGTGTTCCTGGTTTTACCCATTATCATTGGCCAGCAGTTCTAACTGTGATCACCCCTCTGTGGGTCTAGGTCTCTCTGTGCATCACTTCTCCCAAATCCTACAACCACTTTGAGCTCCAAGTGCTTTCTGCCTTCTTTTGAAGCTTTGGTCAACTTTGTACATTCATGTTCCCTCTGCCTCATGACTGACAGCAGCGTCTTCTGTTGCCTTGACCCTACCCACTGGAATTACCTCCTCTGACCCTTCATTTCACCTCCTTCAACACTTGCAACCTTCACCATTCCTGAAGCCAGTATCCCTTGTCTCCATTTGTCTTCCACCAGTGGTTTGCTCATTGGGTAACCTTCCCACGACCATATGAAACAGGGGCAGGAGGAGGCCATTCAGCCCCTTAAGCCTGCTCTATAGTTCATTAAGATCATGGCTGATCTGCTTGTGTTTCAAATTTCACTCCATCTGTCCCCTCTAACCCTTGATGCCCCTGCCTGACAAGAATCTGTCCAACTCCACCTAAAAAAACCTATTCATTAACTCATTTCCCACTTTTTCTGAGTCAGGGAGTTCCAAAGTCTCTCAACCCTAATAGAAAAAAAAACTTCCCTTCTCCCTGTCCTGAAAGGGTGATCCCTAATTTTGAATCCATGCCCTCTGGATCCAGACTGACCCACAACAGGAAACATCCCTTCTCCATCTAACATGTCCAGATCATTCAGGGTCTGATACACTCCAATTAAATCACCCCCTCACTCTTCTAAACTCAAGTGGGAACAAACCCAGTCTGTCCAACCTTCCCTCATCAAACAACCCACTCCTTCCAGGGATCAATCCAGTAACCTTCCTCTGAACTATTCCCAAACATTACATCCTTCATTAAACAAGGAGACCAAAATTGTGCATGGTTTTTGAGATGTGGCCTCACCAACAACTTCTATAACTGAAGCATAACTTCTTTCCTTTTATATTCCATTCCTCTCCTAGTAAAGGATAACATTCCATTAGCCTTCTTGATCACTTGATATACCTAATCTTTTCCAGCCCCTTCCTCTAAAGTTTGCCTCCAAACCAACAACGTTCATACGATCACTGACACAACCTCAATAGCTCAAACACCGAAATTCCTACTGCAAGCCCTTTCCCCTCCTCACCTTCTTAAAGACTCTCAATGAAACCATCTCTTTCACCAAGTCTTCACTTGTTCCTCCTCAAACGTGTCTACTTCGATTCAACATTCTTGTTTGCCTCCCGGCCAGCAGGCTGGGATCTTTCTCCATGTTAGAGTACTATATAAATGCCAAGTGTTATTGTGTCAGAGATTTGTTTGCTCCATGAAAGTGGCACTGATATCAAAGTCCTGAGTCCAAAAATATTCCATTTCTTAGAATTCTACTCATATTTTGAGCACAGGAACAGGCCATTTGGCCCATCTATTCCTGTCTGGTGTTTAAACTCCGCACAAACCTCCTGCTGCCCCCCTCCACCCCACCTTCATCACTTTCTATTCCTTGTTCCTTAGTGTGTTTATCCAGTTTCCCCCATTAAATATATTGGCACAATTTACCTTGAATATTCCCAGTGGGAGCGAGTCCCGCATTCTCCCCACTCTCTGGGGAAAGAGGTTTGTCCTGAATTCCAAGTTGGATTTATGAGTGACTGTCTGATATTGATGACTCCTAGTTCTGGTGTCACTCACAAGAGAAACAGCTATCTCTGTATCTGCCCTGGTGACCGTGCTTTGTCCAGTTGGCAGGATCACCCTGGATCATTTTAAGTTTATAATGAAATGCTGACCTTCAAATCCAGTGGAGCTATACTCAGTGGAGTTTAAAAGCATGAGTAAGGATGTCATTGAAATTTACAGAAAGCTGAGAGATGGAGTGGATGTGGAGAAGATATTTCCACTAGTAGGAGAGATGAGGACCTGAGGGCACAGCCTCAGAGTGAAGGGATGATCCTTTAGAATTGGGATGAAGAGCGATTTCTTCAGCCAAAGGGTGCTGAATGTGTGGAATTCATTGCTTCACGGGGCTGTGGAAGCCAAGTCATTGATTGTATTTAAGACCGAGATAGATAGGTTCTTGAATTGAATCATGGAATCTCCAGAGTGTGGAAGCAGGACATTTGGCTCATCGAGTCCACACTGACGCTCCAAAGAGCATCCCACCCAGACCCACCCGCGCCCCCCATCCCTGTAACCCCTTACTTCCCATAACTAACCCACCTAGCCTGCACATCACTGGGCACTATGGGACAATTTAGCATGGCCAATCCACCCTAACCTGCACATCTTTGGACTGTGAGAGGAAACTGGAGCTCCCGGATGAAACCTACACAGACACGGTGAGAATGTGAAAACTCCACACAGACGGTCGCCCGAGGGTGGGGTCGTACCCAGGTCCCTAGCGCTGAGGCAGCAGTGCTAACCACTGAGGAGGGAGAAGGCAGAAGAATGGGGTTGAGAAATGTATCAGCCATGATCAAATGGCAAAGCAGAGTTAGGAGGAACTGCAGATGCTGGAGAATCTGAGATAACAAGAAGAAGGGTCTAGGCCCGAAACATCAGTTTTCCTGCTCCTCTGATGCTGCTTGACCTGCTGTGTTCATCCAGCTCTACACCTTGTTATGGCAGAGCAGAGTTGATGGGCTGAATGGCCTAATTCTGCTCCCAAATCTTATTGGTCTTATACAGCAAAGTATAAATCGGTCAGCAAGCTCATTCTGCAATCATTGAATGGCAGCTCCCCCCTTAAGTGAAAGGTGTCCTGAGGAGGCTTCACCTGGTTGTGCAATTGTTTGTTGGCTTCTCTGGCAGGTGTACCTGCAGCTGATGGAAATAACTCACAAGGAATATGCCATCTCACAGCGAATGGCTTTTGAACATGCTTAAATTTGCTATCAGCCATTACCAGTGATTCACGATTACCATTTTCAATCCTGAAACATGCTCCATGAAATGAATCCCCTGGTCTAAATTAGGAGCATCACAATTCTCACAAGTAATTAATTCCTTATTAAATGTGCACAGCTTTACAATCTTGAACACACTCCATCAGTTTTGAAGCTGATGATGTTACAGCTCCTCTCCCGGGAACTGAGTGTTCTTCTGACGCACTGGCCATTGGTCATTGTTTTCTGTGGGATTCTCACCTTGTCCTGTGGCTCAGTGAACAAGCAGGAAGAACCTTCAAATGTGTTGATGATACAAACATAAATGTAGATTAAAATACCTCACTTACTCTATCAGCACAATATTCATGGAAGTGAACAATGTTAGGCACTGTGGTAGGTACAAAAATGATTCACAAAAATAATATCAGAACCGAGAGATTATCAGGAAAGATGAAATAGATTTCTCTCCAGAAAAGAGAAGTCAGAGAGTCTCTCTCTGTCTTGCTGTTGGTGTCTCTCTGTCTCACTGACTCTGTCTGTTTCTCCTTCTCCATGACTCAGTCTCTGACAGTCTCTATGCCTCTGCCTTCCTCTGTTTGTCTCTGGGTATCACTTTTGTTGTCTCTCTCCCACACTGTCTGTGTTTTTCACATTGTCTTTCTCTCTTTTAACATCTCGCTAACCTTCCGCCTCTGTGTCTCCATCTCTCTCCATCTATCATAGTCTGTGCCTCTCATTATCTCTCTACCCAGGGTCAGTTGGCTGGACAGCTGGTTTGTGATGCACAGTAACACCAACAGCGCAGATTCAATTTGTGTATTGGCTGAGATTACTGTGAGAGTCCCACTTTCTCAACCTCTTCCCTTGCCTGAGGCTTGGTGACCCTCAGGTTATACCACGACCAGCATCTCTCTCTAATGAGAGAACAAGACTGTGGCAACTTATTTCTGCCCTGCTCTATTTTTCTCTGTTTCCATTCCTTTGATTGCCTCATTGGAACAAACGTTCTTCCTGTCTTGAAGGAAGAGCTGAGTTTTACAAACAACAAAAGTTGAAGTCTAAAACCAGTTTAAATCATTATCCCCTACAGGACCGTCATGTTCACAGTGAAGCACAATTTATGAGCTTCAATAACCGTTAAGTAGCCCAGTGTGAACTAAATGATCCAGGTTTTATGTACCATCCAGTACAAAGGATTTGCAAAAGTGTCAAGTCAGTTCCTGGTGGAAACCCACATACAGCACAAACGTGTGTGTAGTTTGCTGGGGAATCCACAGTTCAGAGGGATTGTCAGATTTCTGGAGTGAGAGATGGTGGAAAATCCTTATTCAGCTGAAAGAGAAGGTGTCTTCCTGAGATTAGAGCTGAACCGTGTTGTTGTTATTGTTGGGGAGTGGGAGCCCATCCCGCTGGGACCTCGGTATCCTGTAGTTCCCCCATCCTGTGGGTAATTACCGGGGGAGGGGGGGGAGGCTCAGAAATGATACAAGTGTCCAAACAATGGACTTTGGAAAACCAATCACCCGTGTTTTCCCCATTGGATCTTGTAAGCAAGGTCAGCAAGCTGAAACGTTAACGTGGTTTCTCTCTGCACAGCGTTGTGGAGCATTTCCAGTAACTGTGGGTTAATGAGCTGCATTTGCTGGTGATGTGAAATAGAAGCGCCAACAATGTCAAAACGGAGCCTGTCTATATACAATGCATATCCCACTTACCTTGCACTAAATGTCCTTGCCTCAAAGAATGAACAAAAAAAAATCCCCAGAACCTAATTGGATGTGGGTTTCTGAACAATTTTTGTTTTTTTTTGTAAATCCTAACAGCAAAGCAGCCTTCTAGCTGCTCCATCCTTCAAAAGTGCTGCTTTGAAATTTTCAGATTTAATTGTTAGCTTTTATAAAAGCATTCTAATTTCACACAGAGGCTCTGGATCATTTGTCCATTCAGTCTATTTATCAAGCAATACGTTAGGAAATGAGAAGCCATTAGCAACATGCAGTAAGCTCTCCAGCTGTGACAATTCTGGCTCTGTGGCCTTTTCTGAGAGCCTTTCCTCAGCTCAAATACATCGTTGCTGCTGAATTATCTTCCATCGTCTAAACAAATCCTGCTTTCGATGAATGTTCATTGGAATTTTAGTAAGAGCTCTGATTTTGCAGACTGGCTGTGGATTTAAGCAGCTTCCCCATCAACCATCAGGTTCACCTGCAGATGCTAGTTTGATTTCAGATTATAATTAGCTAGGACTAACAGAGGAACAGAAATCTTGATGTGAGAGCAAGTTATTTCGAGACAGTCAAAACATGAGAAGGAATTGACTAATGATTTTTAATTATGCTGACTCATCAAAGATTTACAAAACAATTGACCATCAAATTGCCAAGAGAAGTAGGTGGGAGGGAGATGAACAACCTTCTGGGCTGATGATTCTATGGGTTAACTTGGTGATAATGAAAGAACATAACATAGGACTACTTACATGTGAGAAAGGCTTCGGACTCTACCACGTCCAGGTGCATTAAGACAAGGAGAATTCAGGCAGAAAGAATTGCATTGGATAAAAGAAAAGCATAGTGGATGGTGGAGATTAGAAATAGAAACAGAAATTGCTGGAGAAACTCAGCAGGTCTGGCAGCATTTGTGGAGAAAGAAACACAGTTAACATTTCCGGTCTAAGACTCTTCTTCTTAACCTTGATTGTCCAGAATTACTTTTCTGAAGGGGAGTCACATCAGACTCCAAATTTTTCGCTATTTCTCTCCCCATGAATGACTGTAAGACGATAAGACATAGGAGCAGAAGTAGCCATTCAGCCCATTGATTCTGATGTACCATTCAGTGAGATCATGGATGATCTGAGAACCCTCAAACGCACTTACCTGCCTTTTCTCCATAACCCTTGTTCCCCATTCCTGACCAAAAATCTGTCTGTCTCAGATTCACCCCCTTTGAGAGAATGCATTCCTCCTCATCTCTGTCCTAACTGAGTAATTCCTAACTCTAGTACTAGACTCTTCCACAAGGAAGAAACAATCTCTCCACATCTACCCCATCAAGTCCTCTAAGAATCTTACATATTTCAATAAGGTCACCTCTCATTCTTCTAAATTTCAATGAGTACAGGCCTTACCTACTCAACCCCTCCTCAAAACGTAGTCCCTTCATACCTGGGATCACCCAAATGAACCTTCTCTGGACTGTCTCCAATGCCATTCTATCTCTGCTTGGATACAGGGCCCAGAACTGTTCACAATATTCCAGCTGTGATCTGACTAGTGCCTTGTACAGTTTGAGCAAGACCTCTCTACTTTTCAGGCTACATTTGCTTTAAATCACGTGAGAGGGTGGAATCACAGCCTTGGGGGAAAGGAGTGAGTTTGGGACCAGGGGGATGGCATCAGGACCACAGTAGGGCTGGGCTAGCTGGAGAGAGTGTGGGAGAAGGGAAAGAGAGAGAAGAGAGAAGGCTTCCCAAGTCCTGGGCTTTTCTTGTCACAACCCCAATCCCCAGCTTCTGCAGCCTCTTCTCTCTTCACTCAGGAAGAGGTGGACTGCAACAGTTCAAGAAGGCAGCTGACTACCACCTTCCCAAGGGCAACTAGGATGGGCAGCAAATGCTGCTCAGCCAATGATGCCCACAGCCCAGAAAATGAATGAAAAAAATCTTAACTGGACAGTGGCTGGTTTGTCATGGGATTGATGTGAACGAAGTAGATGTTTGTAACTGAATCCAAGACATTGTGTTCACTTTGACTGAGACAGCTCTTCCGTAAAACCGGTGAATGATGTGTAACGTGAATCTGGTCTGATCAGCGCAGATAGGGGAGTGAGGAAAACCTTCCCAATTCACAACCTTCCCTCCCAAATCCTGGAACGCATTCAACAGTTGAAGGAGAACTCACTTTTTCCTTGTATATCCCCATCATCATCAAATAGTTTTGAATTGGAGGAAGCTTCAACTGATAACCGGTATTCATTTTTCCCTTTAAGCAATTGGTCTTGTCCAAACTCATTACCACTTAGCACATTTCAGGGCAATCTCAGAAAGGACATCCTTTCAGGCATCCATCAAGCAAATGTCTAAGAGTTAAAAGCATTATTGCCTAACCCTTTACACCAGCTATTCCCTTTGGGAGAATCTGCCATTCAACAAACGGCAAACTGGTCAATTTGAAATAGATTAAAATTGATTTAAATGGAATAGGAACAGTCATAGTCTCACAAACTTGATGGTAATATCTTTTGCAATGCGCCATTTGGTTTAATAAGTGGGGAAGCTGTGGGAATTTTGTTTTAAAAATTATAATTATCAGTGCTCTACCATTTAATTCAATTATTCACCATTCTGGATCGATCAGACTAATAAAAAATAAGTCAATTGCCAATTCAGATTGTCATAGATATTAATAAAGGCCCTGTCTCAAGAGTAATATTTACCCATGTAGCAATCATAAAAATATCTGAGACTGCTTATATGTTAAAATACAGGAAAGAAATATCATAGTGGAAGCTCAGCTTCACAAAGTTAACCACTGAACGCAAAGTAATTCATTTGTGACCTCCAATTAACCCTCTATTAGTATATCCTTTCCAGTGTCATTTCAAAGGCTTTTACTACACAAACTGAGTGCAGGTCAATGCTGCTGTGTTGGCCTCACACACTAAAACAGTCAGAGGCTTTTGTCTTTAATATTGGGCCAGCTGTGCAAAGAGGAGAGACATGCTCCCAAGGGAAGTGGAGTAGCATCACTGCCACCCTTTCACCATCCTGCAATGGAAATCAGGGATGGAGGAGCCTCGGTTTAGAAATGCTGGAACAAGCTGTCCGCTTGCTGTCTGGGCTCAAACCAATGGCTGGCTTGGAGATAATGGGAACAAAAATGTTGTCAAAAGCACAGGAGGTCAGTCAACATCTGAAGAAAGAAACAAAATGCCCACAATCCCAGCAAGAGCCACCATTTCTGACAAAGGCTCCTAAGTACGTTGCTGCCCAATCCCATCAGAAACCAATGGGCCTGTTGCCTGTGGAGGGTTTCGCTCTACCTTCATTGAGATCCAGTGTTATTAGGAGGAGGAGAAATTAAATGGGAAACCCTGGGATAATTGTAGCATTTAATACATACAGGAGCACCGCAGAGGTGCAACGTTAATGATAAATCTGTTTTTTCTCTTTTCCTCTGGGTGCCTTTTATTCCATATTTTAGATGTCATGTTGTTTATTTTTAAAGTTTTTTTTCTGATGTGTTAATTATTTCCGTTCATAGGAAGCAACATCATTTCACCCACAGTGTTTCTAGGGTCCGCAATCTGCCTGTATGACTAACATGTCACACAAACAAAAGTACAATGAAAACACAAACATATTCTCCAGTTTGGATCACGTGAAGAATTGCTGGGTGTCCTACAATGATCAGAAAGATCCCAGAACTTGTCACTGCGGTGCATGCTACTGAATTAATTGCACGGAGGCTGGTATCCTGTCACCAAGTCACCCTTTATTTATGTGTGCACTGTACATAGGATGTGATCAGCCAGCTCAGAGCCAGTCCTTAGACTGAGGAGATTCTGAATCGCCTACTTATATCTGTCAGCCAGGGCTCCCGATTTGGCCCAGGTTAAAAATCCCAATCAAGGATCTACCAAGTCAATGAGATCTACCTGGCCCTGGTTCCAGTCGCTACAGCTATGTTCGCTTATTTTGTTCTGAGTAATGCTTAGAAGATCCCAATAGACATGCATTCCTGAGAATAAGGAGGAAAATGTTAACTCAAATCTTGTCCCTTATGGTCAGGTGACAGGTTATATAAATATCAACATTTTCATGTAAGCATGAATAAAAACTCAAAAATGTGGAAGCCAAGTTTAAACCGAGCCAAGCTCTGCAATTTGCAAAGTGCGGATCTGGAACAGACAGTGTTCAGGCAGCCAGGACTTGGACAATCAGCTTCCCATCAAAGCAGACAGGACTAGAACTGCCTGGCCAGGGCCTTACATTTCAGCAACATCAGTTCAGAGTGAGCCGTTGTTTCCACCTCCAGTGAAGCTGCTTTGTTTGAAGAATGTTACACAAATTTGGTGGCATCCACCTCAGAAAGAGATTAGGGGCATAGCATTACCAGACATCACTTGACAAATGAAGATTCAAAACCATGCCCCAAGGCTTCCAAATTTGGAAAGTAGCCACCTCATTGGATTGTCCTGTCACCATCAGATGCTGGTATTGGACACTGGCTACATAATTTTCAAGAAGGGCATAATGAGGGGCAAAAAAGGGCCAACATGGAGGCCCAGCTTGCTCTACTTTGCACACCATCTTCAACAGGGTCTCTAAAGAACTCCTTTGACTGGCAGCTGAGTTGCACAGCATGTCCACCTTCTTGTACCTCGTGGTGAGCACCATCAGACGAACCAGAGCCAGCAGCACCTCCGGGGAGACCACCCGAAGATCAGAACCAGCCAAGGATGAGACGGGGGGATGTCCAAATCAATGACAGCAGATCCTGAAACATCAGCCAATCCTGAAATACCAAGGAACAACCTGTCTCAGCCTTAGTGAATGGGATTGCAGTCCTTTCACACCAACAGTTTGAGAATAGCGGTTGGGACCTATGGATAGGGTACACAAATCCTCAGAAATGTGCATCAGAAGTAGACTGCTAGTGTATGTTTAAGACTGTGTTTACTGAAGAATCCTGTGAAGAGATTGATATGCGTTTGATACAGCTTAATTAAAGTCCAATAGTAGAGTCTGATAGATATTGTTTTTGCATCATAAAGTGTTCAATTTAGTTGTGTTGGACCTTGCCCTGACTCTGTCTCCTTTGTCTGTCTCACAGTGTAACACACCTAAGTTAAAAAGGTTAACTGTAAACTGGTTAAGGTCAGTCCGCACATATGTAACCACCTTTCACTTTCCAACATCCCAACTGCTCACCGACCTTCCTCGGGTGTTAGGTGAAGCGATGAACCTGATAGTATTTGACATAAGAACAATTGCTGTTTGTGCTAGGGCTTGTATAACTCCTGGTTGTTAACCTGAAGCTGCAATATCTATGAGAAAAGCAAACAAGGAGAGACAGAGTAAGAAACCTGAATGTAAAAAAAGTAACTTCTAGAAGATTCCATGTTCAATACTCCAGCCTAGTGGCATCAGGAAGCAAGCATGAGGACAACCCACAGAGGAAAGCCTGAGGCTTCACACCGAAATATCAATGAGGGGGTGGCTCATCATCAGATGGAGGAGAAAACCAGCCAGACCTTCATTGCAGGGTGTATCGAGTAATAGCTGAAGGTCATTGCCCAGGAGCACATCCCGGAGCCTACTGAGTGTAAACAATGAGCTCAGCCTCTGTTGGACTCAAAAGATTTCGTTGTGTTGTTTGAAGAAGCTCTCAGGGTCGTTACAATTCAAAAACACTCCTTCAAAAATGCAATCGAATTATGTTCCTCACAATTAGATCCTTGTCATTAACTCCTCTCTTTCCATTAGGTCAGGGAGCACTGTAGACCCATGTTCTTCCAAAGTGGGACCATTTTCACTTCACATAAACTTCTTCAATAGAAAGTTTTTAAAAAATGGTTTTTATGCTTGACTAATCATTCCACAATCCTGTAATTATTTCCCTTGGCACTTACCTTCGAATTAATTTACCAAGAATATTTCAGTTTCAGTATCTGATTTCTTGTAGTTTAGGTTTTAAACACTTGAATAATGTTTCTCCCAACAACACTCAATTTCTTTCTCATTTGGAGATTCAGCTCTCTGAATTCTCTTTCTTGTTTAACGAAAAAAGCTCCTGAAATCTTTGCCTACAACACAGAGGTTTGAGGACCGGTCCTACACACAATATAACTTCCATGAAGTATTACTATCCATGATGGGTTATCCAGTTACAGAGTCATAGAGTCATGCAGCACAGAACCAGACCTTTCAGTCCAACTCATCCCTGATGACCAGATATCCCAATCTGACCTGACCTCATTTGCCAGCATTTGGCCCATATCCCTCTGAACCCCACCTCCCCTCTTCTGCATTGATCTTCCAAGATGGCAGCAGAGTAGCAGAACAGCATTCAGGCTGCCTAGATCAGGCTCATCTGTTTCCGTCTGCTTTTCTTCTTTTCATCTTCTACTTGTGCTCTTCTTCCTTCTTCTTTTTTGTCCTTTGAATTGTTTTGCAGCTTCGGAGGATCATCGGCGGTGTTGAGATGGCAGCAATAAGGTAGGGATTGAGGAGCGAGTTCAGTAAACTGGCAGAAACATCAGATGGGGAGTGGGTTCCAGGGCTCCGTGGCAGCAGTGAGTTAGTAGTGACTTGTAGGTTTGGGATTGGAGGCCCACTTACCTTATGGAGATAAAACTTTAAGATACAGACGTTTCCTTTTTTGGTCACACTATTATATAGTCATAGAGTCATACAACATGGAAACAGACCCTTCAGTCCAACCAGTCCATCCTGACCATGTTCCCAAACTAAACTAGTCCCACCTCTCTGCTCCCGGCCCATAACCCTCTGAAACTTTCTTGTTCATGTACTCATCTAAATAGAAAGGGTATTATTAGACTGGTGAGGGTTTAGAAAAGATTTAGCAGAATGTTACCAGGAATAGGGTGTTTCTGTTATAAAGATAGGCTGGGACTTTTTTCCCTGGAGTGTAGGAGGTTGAGGGGTGGCTTTGTCGAGCCTTATAAAATCAGGAGAGCATAGGGGCAAAGATAAGCTGAAAGCAAAGGTCTTTTCCTTAAAAGAAAGCAAGAACTGCAGATGCTGGAGTTGGATTCAACATAGTGTGGAGCTGGAGGAATACAGCAGGCCATGCAGCATGAGAGGAGCAGGAGAATCGACGATTCAGGCCTGAACCCTTCATCAGGCCCAAAAAGTTGATTCTCCTGCTCCTCTCATGCTGCGTGACCTGCTGTGTTCCTCCTGCTCCACACTGTATCGACCCTTTTCCTTAAGCTGGGGAAGTTCAAAACTAGGGCGCATATTTTTAAGGTGAGAGGAGAAAGATTTAAAAAAGGACATGGGGGGGGGCAACCTTTTTACACAAAGTGGTTCGTGTGTGGAACAGACTTCCAGAGGAAGGGGTGGATGCAAATAGTTACAATGTTTAAAAGTCATTTGGATAAGTACATGAATAGGAAAGGTTTGGAGGGATATGGGCCAGGAGCAAGCAGGAGAGACTAGTTTAGTTTGGGAGCACAGTATGGACTAGTTGCACTGAAAGGTCTGTTTCCCTGTTATTTGGCTCTATGGCTCTTGGCTCTGTTTCTCATATTTCTGCTTTTATTTTTATATATGCATTTCTTGTATCTAAAACAGTTGTTTGGTTTTGTATCTAAGATGGTTGTTTCTGTCAATCCTGTTTATTTTGTACCTAAGATAGTGCCATTGCAGAGACATTGTACATTTCTGACCATACCCCTGTACCCCTGCACATGAGTAACATGTGACAACAAAACCTCATTGAAATTCTAATGGGTTAACCGTTATGAAACTGTTTCCTGCAGGCAATCTTTTTACGCATTTGACATCAGCAGTGAGAGTGTCAGCTATTTGGTGTTGTGGCTGTAGCTGTGGTTTGTGGTTTGTGGTTTGTCATTGTCAAACCTTTAACTGAATGTCCACGTGCATTTACAAATGTGTTTCCTGGTCTGCCAGAAACCTGGCTTCCTTCCCCCTCTAAAACAGTTAGTAGCATCTAGGGCCAACATAACTGATTCAGCACAAAATGAAATTTCACTGATATTGCCTGATACTGCTTGCATTGAACATAAGAAAATAAGAAATAAGAGCAGGAGTCGGCCATCTGGGCCCATTCAGCTCCACCATTCAGTAAGATCAAGGCTGATCTTTTTGTGGACTCAGCTCCACTTATGTGCTCACCCACCATAACCTTTAACTCCCTTACTGTTCAAAAATCTATCTATCTGTCTGAGGAGCAAATTACTGCAGATGCTGGAATCTGTACTGAAAACAACAAATGCTGGAATCACGGCTTGTCAGGCAGTATCCATGGACAGAAAGCAAGCTAACATTTCAGGGCAAGATGACTCTTCATCAGAGCTGTTTTCAGTATCTATCTATTGGATTCTGTATTGCCTGGTGCTGCAAAAAATTTGTATTTACACACCAAACCGATGGAGCTTGCTTTTTACAGCTTCGTAATCAATGCCTCTTACTCAATACATTCTGTTTTTGCTCAGTAATCACTGGATTATGTTGTAAAGGTATTTTTAGTAGCTGGACAATTATTCCATCCTCCTGCACATTCTGAGAGGTTATACCTTTCATCTAGTATCATAATTATTATCTTTAACAACGTTTGTGTGACCTCAGACTGTTCAATGAAACATGTTCTTTAGCAAAGTCTCTCTAAATCTATTTGAATGATTGCCAAGCCACTAGTTTCCTTTGCTCTCCCGCACAATTTGTATTACAAGAGAACTCGATTTCAGTGTTTCATGATCATTAATGAGCAGTCAGACCAGTGGAAACAGGAGGGCAGGTTCCTGGGAGCTTCACAGAGTCACTGCTGTCCATTTAAACAAGTTTCATTTATAACCACCATCTGTTCACTACTGTTCAACCAATTCTTTATCCAACAGTGTTCTTGGAACTGTTCCCACTGCTGTTAACCACAGGAACGCAGCCCTCAGTAAATTTTTACTGCTTTCCATATATATCCCAGCTTATCGCATTAGTCCATCATCGACCTAAACAGAGTCAATGTGACCTCATGTTGCAGAAGGTAATGAACGCCAGGTTTAGGCTGATGTTCCATAACAGCACAGAAGCAGTGCTGCAATGCCAGAGGCAACACTACACTCTGAGTGGTTGCCTCATTGTTGGAGGGTCTGTACTGAACATTGTGATTTGTCTCACCATCAGTCTGGCAGCATACCTTTAAGAGACATGCTAAAAGTATTATATTACATGTCCTGAAGTCTCAAACTCCATCCCAAATCATGGCTGATCATGCAATCTCAGTATCCCATTCCCACTTTCCCTCCATACCCCTTGGTTCCTTTAGCTGCAAGGGCCACGTCCAGCTCCACCAATGAATTGGCTTCAACAACATTTAGCATGATTTGCTGTTGGAAGCACATTCCTTTTTGTAACTGAATAGTTTAATGTTAGCTCAGAAATGGATATGCCTGTGAATATAGTCTGTAATAGTGAGCTATAATAAACATCAAATCCTTATAGTGTGGAAGCAGGCCCTTCAGCCCAACGAGTCCACAACAACCCTCAGTGCATCCCACCCAGACCCATCCCCCTAATCTACACACCCCTGAACATTAGGGGCAATTTAGTAAGTCCAATCGACCTAGCATGCACATCTTTGGACTGTGGGAAGAAACTACAGCACCTGGAGGAAACCCATGCAGACACAGGGAGAATGTGCAAACTCCTCACAGTCACCCAAGGCTGGATTCGAACCCAGGTCCCTGGCACTGTGAGGCAGCAGTGCTAGCTACTGAGTCACTGTGCTACCCTCTATTGGATCTTTCAGTAGCACATTCTCCATTTCCTAGTTTTTTTTAATATAATGAGTGATAAAACATGCATTGATTAACAGTGGTGGCCATTAATAAATAAAGAACATCAAGATCTCAAAGGAAGATATTTAAAAACCTAACTGAAGATCAGTTAGATAACAGCTCTGGACATCAGACCATTCAGATAATCAGCCACATCAGCTACTGTAAGCACACATCTGTAACAATGTATTGGCCAACCAGAAATGAGAGCTAGTTTCTTTCTATATAAAACCTAAGTTCTTTCAAATTAGAAGATATGTCATTCTTTGAAAAATCTCAAGGACCTGCAGTTCTGTTTTAAAAATACAAAAATACAGCTTAAAAGAATATTTAAAGATAAGTTTCTTCACTAAGAAGAATTAAATGTATCTAAAAGTCAAATATTTTTGCTACTAATTTGCTTCAAATTGGTACACAAAAAGAACCTCCCATCATGTCATCACTCTTTGTTTTGTTATTCTAACGATTGGAACATAAAACTACAAAGCTGCAGTTATTAAAGCACCTCTCTTAAAGGGAGTAAGGCCAAGGAAGAAGCAGCAACAGTCAAAAATATGGTGAATCTGAAGGAGAAAGAGGAGAAATAAAAGGAGACAGAAACAAAACTAATAAAAGGAATAAATAAACACTTCACTGTCCTCCATTTCAAATAAATCAAACTAAAATTTATAAGGTCAATGGTGGATTGGGAAGCCAACAATACCTTTACTGAACTTCAGCTGTTCGAACAAAGCGTGCAGTTTATTTTACAAGTCAATTTATTGATGTCACCAAGACGAGAGCTGTGAAAATCTTGCTTACTATCAGCTTCACAGATTTAACACATCCAGACTTTCCGTGGATGATCAGAAAGATACAGATACACATGAGAATTAATTTCAGAAGTAAAAGACTCCTAGTCATGTCACAGAGCGACCAACACCAAGGAGCAATTGACTAGTTTATCAGATGATGCTCCAGCAAAGGGTATGAGTGTGACTCTTCCAAGGAGGAACTCTCAGAAAAGCTCATCAAATTAGTCATGGTGTTTATACCAATTGTACGCTGGAGGCAAGTAAAAGTGACACATCATTGATTCATTACTTGTTGATGGATACAACTGTGATGCCACAATTGCAGGCCAAAAATAATGACGCAGCCAACACTACTGTGACGGTCAGCAATGTGAATTAACACTATATCTGTAACAGATGTGATTTGTCACACTGACCCAAGAACAATCCAGCTTCTCTTGACATCTGAAATGGATGTGGCACCAAAAGACATTGAGCAGGCATGAGAAGGAAGTCTGGGTTCAAAAGTCAAGCCTGACCTCAGACCAAATGCTCACAGCTGTACAACATCATAATCCTGCCTGACCTGCTGAGTTTCTCTTGCATTCTCTGTGTCTGGTATACCATAACGCTGGCAGCAAGGGTTGCGCTAAGGAGGTGTGTCAATACAAAGACGTCCATGATGTTCAAAGTCAACCAAGTGAAAGGCAAATTTCACAAGATGGCCAAACTTTCTATATTAACCTCAAACACCATGTTGATGCAATAAAGCAATCAGAAACTTTTACAACTATTAATATCATATGTCCTGAAAAAGTGGGGAGTTACCTACTGAAATCTACAATGAACACAAGAGCCAGAGTATATGTATTGCCAGTATGCATTCTGGAGCTCCACAGTTCAACCTACAAGAGACTATCTCACAGCGTATAACACATCAATAAATCTGTGCATTGGCATAACCACACTGGAGAGGAAATAATCTAGTTCATCCCGGTTTCCTAAACTCTTTGACCCGATAGGTAGCAGTCGCCCAACGGTGGCTGGACTCTCAGTCTGCACAGATCCCGGTAAAGTCACAACTTAGCAGGTTCAAACCAAGAGACTGTGTTTGACACAATGAGTCAGTTAATGTTGAAGACATTCTCAAGTTTGGCTGTTTCACACTTTGCCCAGAGCCAGAGTGAACTGTTACAATTGGCAACTGCCAAAGAACAGCAATGACAAGATTCGCAAAAAAACATCATCCAGGGATGGTCTTACCGTATTAAGCAAATATAGGTGAACATTCATGCATTTTGGCTTCACAGAGAATTTGAAACATCATGATGCATCACTTTCAAGGGAAAACAAGTCCTAATGCCAAAATCATAGAACATAGAACAGTACAACACAGTACCGGCCCTTCGGCCCATGATGTAGCCGTACATTTGCTCTAATCCTAAGGTCTATCTAACCTCCACGCCTACCTTATACTATCACCCATATGCCTATCTAATAGCCGCTTAAATGCCCCTAATGAGGCCGACTCCACTACCCTCTCCAGCAATGCATTCCATGCCCCAACCACTCTCTGAGTAAAAAGCCAACCTCTGACATCTCCCCTATATCTACCGCCACTCACTTTAAAGCTATGCCCCCTTGTAATAGCTACCTCCATCCTAGGAAAAAGTCTCTGGCTGTCTATCTATAGCTCTGATCATTTTGTACACCTCTATCAGGTCACCTCTCATCCTTCATCATTCTAAAGAGAAAAGCCCGAGCTCTCTCAACCTTTCCTTGTAAGACCTTCCCTCCATTCCAGACAACATCCTGGTAAATCTCTTCTGCACCTTTCCCAAAGCTTCCACATGATGGCAAGATGGCAAGATATATGACCGTTCTGAGGAAGGGTCACTGGACCCGAAACATTAACCCTGTTTTTTCCTTTCACAGATGCTGCCAGACCTGCTGAGCTTTTCCAGCAACTTTGTTTTAGTTCCTGATTTACAGCATCCACAGTCCTTTTGGTTTTTATTTGGCAAGATATCATGTCCATGTTCCACTTTGGATTTTGAACATACAAGTCAAACACATGAAACACTGACCAGGGATGAATCAGGGTTATTTACAACTGAGGAAAGCATCTGAGGCACAGCAAACGTGTCAACTGTAGCAGCCAAAGTGGCCTTTACAACTGCATGGTTTTCCATTCGTTCTATTCACTTCTGTGATGGAAGTAGCGACAGACCCATTCTCAGTGCAAGAGGAAGATTATATAGAGTCATAGAGTAAAACACCATGAAAACAGGCCCTTCAGCCCAAAGTGGTCCATGCTGACCATGGTGCCCACTCAGCTAGTTCCAATTGCCTGCATTTTGTCCATATCCCTCTAAACCCTTCCTATCCATGTACCTATTCAAATATGTTTTTTAAATGTTGCTATTGTACCTGCCTCAACCACTTTCTCCAATATTTCCATATATGCACCACTCTCTGCATGAAGTAGTTGCCCCTCAGGCCCTTCTTAAATCTTTGCCCGCTCACCTTAAACCTATGCCCTCAAGTTTTCAATGACCCATCCCTGGGAAAATGACTGTATGCATTCATCCTATTCAAGTCCGTCATGATTTTATACCCCTCAATAAGATCACCCCTTAATCTCCTACGTTCCAAGAAATAAAGACTTATCATGGCAAATGTCTCCCTAAAACTCATGCCTACTTTTCCTGGAACATCCTCGTAAATCTTTATTTCCTGTTTAACTATGTCTTTCCAATAACAGGGTGACTAAAACTGTACACAATAATCCATGTGCGGCCTCACCAATCACGACTGTAACATAATGTCCCAAGTCCTATAGAAACATAGAAGATATGAGCACGGGGAGGCCATTCAGCCCTTCGAGCCTGTCCACCATTATTCATGATCATGGCTAATCATCCAACTAATCCTGTCTAATCCTGCTTTCTCCCCATAACCTTTGATCCCATTCACCCCAAGTGCTATATCTAGTTGCCTCTTGAATACATTCAATGTTTTGGCAACAACTACTTTCTGTGGTAATGAATTCCACAGGCTCACCACTCTTTGGGTGAAGAAAAGTCTCCTCATCTAAATGGTCTACCCTGAATCCTCACACTGTGACCCCTGGTTCTGGACACAACCACCATTGGGAACATCATCCCTGCATCTACCCTGTCCAGTCCTGTTAGAATTTTATAAGTATCTATGAGATCTCAGTTGGAACTGCCGATGCTGGAGTCTGAGATAACAAGGTGTGAAGCTGGATGAACACAGCACACCAGGCAGCATCAGAGGAGCAGGAAAGCTGACATGTCGGGTCTGGATGCTTCTGAGGAACTGAATACATGCTTTGGTTCTATCTTCACAAAAGAGGACATAAATCAGAAACGTCAGGAAAGCTGACATTTCAGGTCTGGACTGTTCTCCTGTTCCCAAGCTAGTCAATCTCTCCTCATACTTCAGACCTGCCGTCCCTGGATCAGCCTGGTAAACCTTCGTTGCATTCCCTCGAGAGCAAGAGCATCCTTCCTCAGAAAAGGAGATGAAAACTGCACACAATATTCTAGGTGTGGTCTCACCAAGCCCTGTATAACTGCAACAACACATCCCAGCTCCTGTTCTCGAAACCTCTCACAATGAAGGCCAACATACCATTTGCCTTCTTTACCACCTGCTGCAGCTACATGCTTACCTTCAGCGACTGGTTCACAAGGACACCCAGGTCCCACTGCACATTCCAGTCTCCCAATTTACAGCCATTCAGGTAGTAATCTGCCTTCTTGGTTTTGCTTCTGAAGCAAATAACTTCACATTTATCCACATTATACTGAATCTGCCACTGATTTGCTCACTCACCCAACCTGTCAAGATCATGCTGAAGGATCTCTGCATCCTCGTCACAGTTCACCCTCCCACCCTTCTTGGTATCATCTGCAAACTTGGAGATGTTACATTTTGTTCCCTTATCCAAATCATTAATATATATTGTTAATAGCTAGGGTCCCATCACTGATCCCCGTGGCACCCCACTAGTTACTGCCTGCTAATTTGAAAGGGACCCATTAATTCCTACTCTTTGTTTCCTCTCTGCCAACCACTTTCCTATCCATGTCAATACACTTCCCCAAATTCCATGAGCTTTAATCTTGTACATTAATCGCTAATATAGGACTTTGCCAAACACTTTCTGAAAGTCCAAATATACCACATTGACTGGTTCCCCCTTTCAACTCCACTCGTTATATCTCCATTGAATTCCAACAGATTTGTCAAGCATGATTTCCCCTTCATAAATCCATGCTGGCTCTGTCTAATTCTGCCATTGTTTTCTAAATGCTCCGCTATAAAGTCCTTGACAATAGATTCGCAAATTTGCCCCACTACCAATGTTAGGCTCACCATTCTAAAATTGCCTGTTTCCTTTCTACCTCCCCCGTTAAATATTGGAGTGACACTAGCCACCCTCCAATCTGTGGGGACCATTCCAAAGTCTACAGAATCCTGGAAGATGACCACCAATGTGTCCATTATTTCTAGAGCTACTTCCTTAAGCACTCTGAGATGTAGATTATCAGGCCCTGGGGATTTTTCGGACTTCAATCCCAATAATTTTCCCAGCACCGTTTCTCCACTAATATTGATCTCCCTCAGCTCTTCTGTCTCACCAAATCTTGCCTCCTCCAACAATGCTGGCATCTGATTTATGTCCTGTTTTTGCAAAAATAGAACCAAAGTATGTATTCAGCCATTTCTTCATCCCTTATTATAAATTCCCTTGTTTCTGTCTGTAGGGGACCTACATTTGTCTTTACCAATCTCTTTGTCTTCACATACCCATGGAAAATCTTAATGTCAGTCTTTATATTCCCTGCAAGCTTACTTCCGTACTGTATTTTCCTGCTTAATCAATCCTTTGGTCCTTCTTTGCTGAATTCTAAACTGCTCCCACTCTTCAGACATAATAATTTTCTTGGCCAATCTATGTACATCTTCCTTGGATCGGACACTATCTCTTATTTCCGTTGTAAACCATGGATTGACCCTCTTTCCCATTATGTTTTTGCGACAGACAGGAATGAACAGTTGTTGCAGTTCCCCCATGCATTCCTTGAATGATGCCATTGCCTACCCACTGTCATCCCTTTAAGTAACTCTCCCCAATCTATCAAGCCCAGCTCATGCCTCATATCCTCGTAGTTTCCTTTATTAAGGTTCAGCACCCTTGTCTCCAAATCAACGACTTCACTCTCCATCTTCATAAAAAATTCTATCCCCAAGGTGTCTCGCGCAGCTGGATTGGCAATGATAGCCTTCTCATTACACAGTGCCCAGTCTAAGATGGCCTGCTGTCTAGTTGGCATCTCCACATATTGGTCAAGAAAGCCATCTCATTTACACTCCAGGAATTTCCCTTATACGGCGTTGCAGCTAATTTGGTTTGTCCAATCTATAATTACCCATGATCACTGATATTCCCTGATCACATGCATCTCTAATTTCCTGTTTATTGCGATTCTTGATATCACCTCTGCAGTTTTGGGTGTCAATATATGATACCTACTAATGTTTTTTGCTGCTTGGTATTTCCCAACTCTACCCATACAGACTCCACATTGTCAGAGCTGATATCCATTCTCACTATTCTGTTATACTCAATGCCTCAAGCGATGAAGGCCAACATGCTAAATGTCTTCTTCACCACTCTGTCCACCTGTAATGCCACTTTCAATGAACTATGTACTTATACTCCTAGGTCTCTCTGTTCCACAACACTTCTTAGGACCTCACAATTTACTGTACAAGTCCTACCTTGGTTTGACTTTGCAAAGTGTAACACCCCACACTTATCTGTATTGAATTGCATTTGCCAATCCTCAGCCCACTTCCCCATCTGATCAAGATCCCTCTGTAATTTTTGATAGCCTTCCTCGTTATCAATGATACCTCCTAATTTTGTATCATCTGCAAACTTACTAATCGTGCCTTGTACGTTCACATCCAGACCATTTACATAAATCACAAATAACCGACATCAGTCTGGGAAACAACCTGCAACCCTCTGCCCTGCCATTGAGCCAATTTTGAATCCAATTAACTAGCTCTCCCTGGATCCCATGCAACCAAACCTTCCTGACTAGCCTGCCGTGCAGGACCTTGTCAAAGCCCTTACTGAAGGCCATATAGACAACATCCACTGCCCTACACTCAACTATCCTCTTGTTTGTTTCTCCAAAAATCTCAAAAAGATTTGTCAAACATGACTTCCTGTGCACAAATCCACGCTGACTCAGTTCCAAATGCTGGTTGCCCCTGTCCCTCAGTATCCTCTCCAATAACTTGACTGCCTCTGATGTCATGCTCACTGGCCTGTAGTTCCCTCGCTTGTCTTTGCTACCTTTCTTAAACAATGGAACAACATTAGCCACCCTCCAGTCTTCCGGAACTTCACCAGTGGCTAAAGATGAAGCAACAATCTCTGCAAGAGCCTCTGCAATTTCTTTCCTAGCCTCCCACAACATCTGAGGATGGACTTGATCAGACCCAGGAGATTTATCCACATTAATACACTTTAAGGTTGCAAACACCTCCTCTCTGGTAATATGTATGTGGTCTAAAACATTCCCACTTGTTTCCTTTATTTCTTTAGCATCCATGATTGTCTACTCAGTAAACACAGAGGAAAAATATTCATCTAAAATCTCCCCCATCTCCTATGGCTCCACACATAGACGGCCATGCTGATCTTTAAGGGGACCTATTCTCTCCCTCGCCACCCTCTTACGCTTAATAGAGTTATAGAACCTCTTAGGATTATCTTTAACCATATCTGCCAGATCCATCTCAGACCCTCTTTTTGCTCTTCTAATTTCCCTCTTGAGTGTGCTCCTACACTTTTTATCATCATCTTGGGATTCACTTGAGCCCAATAGCTTAAACCCAATGTATGATTCTTCCTTTTCCTGACCAGAGCCTCAAAATCCCTCATCAGCCAGAGATCCCTAAAACTGCCAGCTATCCCCTTCACCCTAACAGGGATGCACTGTCCCTGGACTCTTGATATCACAGTTTTAAAAGCCTCCCATTTGCTAGTCGTTCCTTTTCCTTCAAACAGACTCACCCAATAGACTCTGCTAGATCCTGCCTTTTGGCCCCAAAATTGGCCCTGTTCCAGTTCAGCACCTTAACCTATGGACCTGTCCTATCCTTTTCCATAACAGTGTTAAAACAGAGAGAGTTATGGTCACTGGACCTAAAGTGCTTTCCGACTGACTCTTCAGTCAGTTGCCTGACCTCGTTTCCTAAGAGGAGGTCCAGGATTTCTGCCGAGCAAGGCCCTCTACATATTGATTTCGGAAGTGTTCTTGGACACGTTTGACAAATTCCACCCCATCTGGGCCTTTTACACTCTGGGTGGTCCAGTCAATACAGAGGAAATTAAAACCTCCAATCAATACTGCTCTTTTATTCCTACAGGTATCTGCAATCTCTGCACATACCTCCATAATGGGTCACTTCTCCAAATTTCCCATTCATTTGCCGACTTAACAACTCAGTGAGCGCCACCATCGCCAGCACAATGACTGCAATTTTCAATGTCTTCAGCGCTCTGACACTGACGTTGTCTGACAGCGGAATGCCATGCACTGGCAAACCATATAAGGACATGTGTGCCAAATGGGAAGTGACTCCCTGCCATATTGCCACCCCACTGTCCTCACTCAAATGGTCTGCAGAATGAATATTACACATTATCAAGTTAATGATCATTAAGTTTGGCAAATAAAAGCTGTCTTTCTGTGCCCCAGCAATGGAGAATGGATTAAAATCTCGGTGCAATTTATACTCAGTCAGAAGTGAGAATGACCTTGCCCAGTAACCAATGATGAACCTGTTTCAAAATGATTTCACTGGCATGAAGTTCTTTGGGATATCCTGAGATCAAAAAATGCACTATGGAAATGCAATTTTATTTTTCCCATGGCTAAGGAACAGTTCCGCTTTTCCAGAATAAACGTGAGCAACATGATGACCTACTTCTGCTCCAGAGAGTTCTAACAATGGTAGGTATTTAGCTATTGAAATGTTGACAAATTGTACCATTGTTCACAAGCATTGCTGAGTTGATAATTGCAAAGCATTACCAATGATCTTGTGGGTATCGCATCCTCTTCAATATGGCTCAGCTGAAAAACTGTGAAATAACTGAGGAACATAGCATCTGCATAAACACTTGAACTGCAACTCCTTCTGCTCCTGTTGGGCACAGAGTTTCTTATAGTTGGCTCCAATATGCCCTGATGCTTGGCATCACACAATGGTGTTTACGAATAAGAGGAGCAAAGCCATATCCCAAGTACTGAGAAGTGTTATTATCGATGAAAGCATTGACAAAGAAAACATAATTCAGGCAGAACTGTCTAAGTCTGGGGAAATCCTAAGAAGTTCCAGTTCACGTTCATGATGTCTCAAAAAACATTCATTATCTTCAATGTAAGCAATGAAGAGAATTGAAAAGCCATCTGAGTCTGAGTGTACTCAGCAGTCAAAGGGATTTTTTTTGCTTTGTCTTTGTTCTAAAACCACAGGCAATCATGTGGAACTGAAACTCCAAGAGGATGGAAGAGAATAATCAAATACATTTTTATCCTACGACCTTGTAAATCTCAAGTCATTATTTTGCATTGTTATTTATGATTTGTGCCTGCGTATAATTTCACAGCTGCCACACATAAAAGAAATACATGAAGGCGAGGATATTCTCACTTCAGACTTAATTGTTGTGCGGCAGTTTAATAAAACACAACTGCTCCACAGAAACACTAATAGATTCTATAGATCGACTGCTATAAAGATGGTCGTAGCCAGTGGATGGAGCGTTCACATTGTGACCTGTCAGACACTTAATCACCCTGAAAATCCTCGAATACACATTGCTCAACCAGAGAAGGTACAACGTTATTGAAATGGGAGTCTTTACAGCTGAATTGTACCAATCACTTCACTCTCCTGTGCATTTATTAGAGTTTGGCTAGTTATCTGCCTGTTCCGTCACTCTCTCACATTGACAGGCTGCTGTAGATCACTGCTTACCAATGTATAATGTGGACAATACTGGAGGATAATCCACACTCTGCTGTTCTGGCATGGCCATGCCTCATGGTTGTTCACTCCCCAAGATGATGGAGAACCCACACAACGGAATATTCTGCTGCTAAGGTGTACTGTGTGTGAATTAACAACAAGGGTCTGATAGTTCTAGCCATTTCTTTCTCAGTAAGTTCTTGTGCTGTATACTGCGATGATAATGATGGTGGCAAGCAAACATCAGAGGAAGTCCTGTCTTTGTGGTAGTTGGAGTAAGCACTCATTTGAAGGCACAGGAAGTGTTTAGAGGGATATAGCCAAATTCTGGCAAATGCAACTAGGTCAGGTTGGGATATCTGATCAGCATGGACAAGTTGGACTGATCAGTCTGTTTCTGTGCTGTATGACTCTATCATTCCTGGTTTGGAAGGCGGTAATATAAGAGGACTCCTGTTGACTGGGCCATGAGTCAAACTGATAGTTTACTTTCCTTGTTCTGTTGGTAGCCTTTCACTCCCACACCCATCTGTCAGAGTCAGCCAAAGGAAGCTGTCTTCGCTGTTGGTTCTTTGAGGATTTTACAAGGTTCCTCACAGTCTCAGTCAACACAGTACAGTTCAGCGTAAGGCATTTGGTATTCCTGGATGTTGGTACATGTTCTGGCCAGTTCAATTGACAATGAAAGAGAATTCATCTAATCCTTAGCATGTGGGCTACATTGAGGACAACCACTGTGTGTACCTAAATTTTGATAGAGACACAGTGAAGGCTCACTTTGAGAGGCGGCCAAAAGAGCTGTTAGCCTCGGACAGTTGATTGCCCATGCCTTTGTCAACAGTGCCATTTCTTTGAGATGATGCTACGTAGATAACAAAACAGTTCGATTACACTGAGGTTGGAGCTGTCAGTGCTGATCCACATTGCAATTTACTCAGGACTCCAGCTTCTAGAGTAGTTCTGTTTTCTTTAAGATAATAGTAATGCCAAAAGCATTGTCTATGTCAGGGAACAGTTTGAAATCAGCTACATTGTGCATGAAAGCAGGTCAACAAAGATTAATGTCTTGTGTTTTTGGGACATCCATATAGCTACAGGTCAAAGAGCTGACTGTCCTTTTGGAACGAGAGGTATGTGTTCCTTTGCGGAGTTTCCCTTGACCTTTTGAGGCCCCATGTTAATGAAAACTGGTCAGAGCCAGGCTCTGCCTGTGCATAATAACCATCTAATACTCTTCATTAACTATACTGATACTGGCATTCTTCATTCCAGCCTCAGTCCCAGCTCTACCTCTAGATCCTGCCAAGACCAAGAAATGTTCCAGCTCCACCTGGCCTTAGTACCCAAGAACACCTTCAGTTGGGTCCAGCCTTTGCTGCTCCTGGTTTCCAATCGTTTAGCTCAGTTGGCTGGACAGTTGGTTTGCAAAGCCGGCAATATGGGTTCAATTCCTGTGCCAGTTGAGTTCACCATAAAGCACTCTCCTTCTCAATCTCTCCCCTCACCTGAGGGACGGTGGCCTTCAAGTTAAAATCACCACCAATCATGTCTCATTAATGAGAGAGCAGACCTATGGTCTGGAATGATTACAGAAACTTGACCTACATGAAAATATCTCCAGGTCACCTTCCATCAGGAGAATGGTCACTCGTCCCCCTCAACATTCTCCAATGCAGCCCTCCTCAAGAGGGTTGGGAAGCAAAGGTGAATATGGTGGCCATCACCAAAGAGAAGGTGCTGGAAAATCTGAAAAGTCTGAAGATAGATACATAACCTGGACCAGATGGGCTACATCCCAGAGTTCTGAAGGAGATAGATGAAGAGATAGTAGAGGCTTAGTGGTGATCTTTCGGGAATCACTGGAGTCAGGGAGGGTCCCAGAGGACTTGAAAATGGCTAATGTAACTCCCCCGCCTCCCCGTTTAAGAAGACAGTAAGGCAAAAATGGAAAATTACAGGCCTATTAGCCTGATCTTGGTCAATTTTGGAGTCCATTGTAAAGGATGAGATTGCTGAATATTTGGAAGTGTATAGTAAAGTAGGGCAAAGTCCGCATGGTTTCATCAAGGGGAGGTCATGCCTGACAAATCTTTTAGAATTCTTTGAGGAAGTAATGAGCAGGGTAGACCAAGGAGAACCAATGGATGTTATCTACCTGGACTTCAAGAAGGCCTTTGATAAGGTGACACACAGGAGGCTGCTGAGTAAGATAAGGGCCCATGGTATTAGAGGCAAGGTTCTAGCATGGATAGAAGATTGGCTGTCTGGCAGAAAGCAGAGAGTGGGTATAAAAGGATCACAGCCGGTGACCAATGGTATTCTGCAAAGGTCAATATTGGGACCATAACTTTTCATTCGATAAATTAACAACGTACACGAAGGAATTGTGGGCATTCTGGTTAAGTTTGTAGATGATACAAAGATAGGTAGAGGGACAGGTAGTATTGAGGAGGTGGGGAGGGTGCAAAAGGACTTGGACAGGTTAGCAGAGTGGGCAAAGAAGTGGCAGATGGAGTACAACGTGGGAAAGTGTGAGGCCATGCACTTTGGTAAGAAGAATAAAAGCACAGATTATTTTCGAAATAGGGAGAAAATTCAGAAGTCTGAAGTGCAAAGGGACTTGGGAGTTCTAGTCCAGGATTCCCTTAAGGTAATGTCAGAACATAAGAACCAGGAGCAGGAGTAGGCCATCTGACCCTTTGACCCCGCTCTACCATTCAATAAGATCATGGCTGATCACTTTGTGGCCTCAGATCCACTCATCCACCCATTCACCGTAACCCTTAATCCCTTCACTATTTAAAAAAAAAGATTATTCTTAGCTTTACAAACATTCAATGAGGAAGCCTCAACTACTTCCCTGGGCGGGGGAATTCCAAAGATTCACAACCCTTTGGGTGAAGAAGTTCATCCTCAACTCAGTCTTAAATCTACTCCTAATTTTGAGGCTATGCCCTTTAGTTCTAGTTTCACCTGCCAGTGGAAACAACCTCCCAGCTTCTATCTTATCTATTCCCTTCATAATTTTATATGTTTCTATAAGAACTCCCTCATTCTTCTAAATTCTAATTATTATAATCCCAATCTATTCAGTCTCTCCTCATAAGCCAACCATCTCAACTCCGGAACCAACCTAGTGAACCTCCTCTGCACCCCCACCAGTGCCAGGACATCCTTTCTCAAGTAAGGAGATCAAAACTGTACACAGGACTCCAGGTATGGCCCCACCAGCACCTTGTACAGCTGTAACATAACCTCCTTATTTTTAAACTCCATGCATCTAGCAATGAAGGTCAAAATGCCATTTGCCTTCTAAACTACGCACTGCACCTGCAAACCAACCTTCTGTGATTCATGCACAAGGACACCCAGGTCCCTCTGCATAGCAGCACACCGCAATTTTTTACTCTTCAAGTAATAGCCCCTTTTACTGTTATTCCTACCAAAATGGATGACTTCACATTTATCAGAATTGTACTCTATCTGCCAGACCTTCGTCCACTCACTTAAACTATCTATACCCCTCTGCAAACTTTCAGAGTTCTCTGCACACTTTGCTCTACCACTCATCTTAGTGTCATCAGCAAACTTTGACACACTGCACATGGTTCCCAACTCCAAATCATTGATGTAAATTGCAGGTTGAATTGGTAGTTCGGAAGGCAAATACAACGTTGGCATTTATTTCGAGAGGACTAGATTATAAAAGCAGGGATGTAATTCTGAGGCTTTATAAAGCTCTGGTCAGACCACATTTAGGGTATTGTGAACAATTTTGGGTCCCATACCTCAGGAAGGATGTACTGACCCTGGAGGGGGTCGAGAGTAGGTTCACGAGAATGATCCCAGGAACGAAAGGCTTAACATATGAGGAATGTTGGGGGACTCTGGGACTACACTCATTGGAGCTTAGAAGGATGAGGTGGGATCTAATTGAAACTTACAGGATATTGAATGGCCTGGACAGAGTGGGTATTGGGAAGATGTTTCCATTGGCAGGAGAAACTAGGACCCAAGACCACAGCCTTAGAGTAAAGGGAAGACCTTTTAGAATGAAGATAAGGAGAAACTTCTTCAGCCAGAGAGTGGTGAAGCTATGGAACTCACTGCCTCTGAGGGCTGTGGAGGCCAGGTCATTGAATATAGTTAAGACAAGATAGATAGGTTCTTGATTGTCAAGGGGATCAAAGGATTGGAGAGAAAGCAGAAGAAAGGGGTTGAAAAACTTATCAGCCATGATTGAATGCCGGAGCAGACTTGATGGGCTGAATGGACTAATTTCTGTTCCTATGTCTTATGGTCTTGTAGTCTCACACCAACCCTCAAATCCCCCAAACCCTACTTCAGCCCCAGCCCAATTTCCACACCCACAGTATCACCCACACTACACACACCCTATTCCCATTCCACTCCTGCACCCCATTCCTCTTCCACCCCCAACCCCATTTCCTGACAATAGAAGACTACAACACGATAAAAATGACCAGACAAGCAGATCAAAATTCAGGATATTGATTAGCTCCTCTCTTACACATGGTCTCATGAGCTTTATATTCGGATGAAGAGTTATTTCACATCTACGTGAATGGTGTCAATGCTGAATGGTTTTTCTAGCCACTCCTGAATTCCCGGTTACTGATGAACATGTGTCATTTCTCACAGACCCCTCAAATCTATTTCCAACCAATGCCTTAGGTGCCGCACTATGTTGCAAATCTTTGAGAATGCCCATCATCCACCAATTCCTGGAGGTGGATTTGCAAACACTAATCCAAAAATTTTGATCTTAGTTTGTGCAATGTGTTCCAGTTTGATTGGAACGATCTCAGCCATGTCTTTACATATTAAACATTTCCGTCTGTCATCTCGTTTGTTTTAAATGATATTGTCATGTAATTGTCAAACCTGAGGCTTTTAAATTTGTTTTCCACCTCGGTGTTCGTGAAATTTATTTATCGCTTTTTCCAGCTTTCCATTTTACCTTTCTTTATATTCAGAAACTGTACTGGGTCGTGTAATTCTTTTCAAACCCCTAGTGCTCACTAACTCTCCACTGACGATTAGAATGTACAAGAAAAATTGTGAAGTTAGTTCGGAAATTGCTGAAAGTGTGGCAGTAAGCTGAGAGCGTGAAGCTCACACCAGCAACCTGTAAGAGAGCGAGTAAAGATGAGGCCAGGGTGATGGGATGAATAGAGTTGGCAAAGCAAAGGATACAAGTTCAGTAACAGGCTCATCCCAATTCAAACCCAGATGCTGCACTGTGATAAAAACCCAAAGAACTGCGAATGCTGTAAATCAGAAACAAAAGCAGAAATTGCTGGAAAAGCTCAGCAGGTCTGGCACTATCTGTGGGGAGAAATCGGAGTTAACATTTCAGGTCGACTGGTGTGTTCTGAAGAAGGGTCACTCAATCTGAAACATTAACTCTGACGTCTCTCCACAGATGCTGCCAGACCTGCTGTTCTATATTGTAACGTTGAGATGAAGATTTGCAACATACTGTAATCAGCCAAAGCAGAGTCTGGAATTCTACAGGAGGCTATGTTGAGATTTAAGGTGGAATCACACCAGATTTCTGTCGAGGCTGATCCCAGGAGCAGCTTGCACCACTTTTTACACTATCCACAAGTGATGTGGGGAGTTCCTCACAAGGTAGCAGTGAGTTCCCAATGAAAGAGAGATTGTTGATGGCCAAACTCACCTTGTTAATACTGCCCCAGTAACTCGCATTGTTACACTGCAGTTAGGGACACTGTGTGTTCAGGGACATACCCAAGCACTGGCTTTGTCTCCAGGATCTTCACTCACTGTCTTAGCCTTGCTATGACTTACCTTTTTGTACATTACCCCTTTGGCCAGAGATACCAGGATCATATTAATTCTGCCTTGCTGTGCTATTTGCACAGACAGAAAGCAGGGAGGCTTGTCATAGAACCAATACAGTGTTTGAACAGGCCATTCAGCCCAACAAATCCACACTGCCCCTCTGAAGAGCATCCCACCCAGACCCATTCCCCTAGATTTCCCATATCTAACCCACCTAACTTAAACATCCCTGGACATTATGGGGCAACTTAAGCGTGACCCATCCACCTACACTGAACATCTTTGGTCTGTGGGAGGAAACCAGAGCACCCAGACAAAACCCACACAGACACAACCCACACAGACACGGGGAGAATGTGCAAACTCCACACAGAGAGTTGCCCGAGGGTGGAATTGAACCCAGGTCCCTGGCGCTGTGAGGCAGCAGTGCTAACCACTGAGCCACTGTGCTGCCCCAGCTACCTTCCATCTTCAGACAGTTATGGAAGGGTCATAGCTGTAAGAAATCTGCATGCTAGACTGAAGCTGATACTTTTGGGACTTTATAGCCATAGACCCATTCAGCACAGAAACAGACCTTTCAGTCCAACTAGACCATGATAACTATAATCCCAAACTAAAATAGTCCCACCTGCCTGCTCCCGGCCCATATCCCTCCAAGTCTTTCTTATTCATGTATTTATCCAAATGTCTTTTTAACATTGTAACTGTACTCACATCCACCACTTCCTCTGGAATTTCATGCCACATTTTTGTGTAAAAAACATGCCCCTCTTGTCTTTTTCAAATCTTTCTCCCTTCACCTTAAAAATATACCCCTGCGCCTTGAAATCCCCAACCCTAGGGAAAAGACACCTGCCATTCAGTTTATCTATATCCCTCATGATTTTATAAACTTCTGCAAGGTCATCTCTCAAATCCCTACACTCCAGTGAAAGAAGTCCCAGCCTAACCAGGCTCTCCGTATAACTTAAACCGTCTATTCCTGGCAACATCCTGGTAAATCTTTTCTGAACCCTCTCTAGCTTAACATCCTTCCAATAAAAGGGCAAACAGAACTACACACAATACTCCAGAAGAGGCCTCACCAATGTCCCCTACAACATGTCCTCAAAGTGACGTACCAATCCTCTACTCAAAAGGTCTGAGCAATGAAGGCAAGTGTGCTAAATGCCTTCTCAATCACCCTGTCTGTCTGTGTTGCAAATTTCAAAGAATTATGTATTTGGACCCCTGGGTCTCTCTGTTCTACAACATGATCCAATGCCCTACTTTAAATTGGCAATAGCCAGGCAATCGCAGGAACTCATAAAGGAAAATGTGCAATGATTGCCTGCAACAGCTACAGAATAAACTCTATTCTCAACACAGATAAGAACGATAGCATTGAACTTCTCAAGATTTAGTACCAATCCCTTTCAGACTCAAAATGCACTTAAAAGCACAAACATACCTCATGTCAGAATATTCTCTTCTGAGTTTCAAATCTCGGCTGCCAGGACTATGTGAAGAGAAATTACCTCAATCTGTAAATTACCCCAATTTGTAAATTACCTTAATCTATAAATTACCTCAATTTGTCTACATTTCTTTGATGCCGTATTCATCTGAGAATGTCCATGATATCAGCATGTGTAAAAAGTCAACATCAAAGTCTACTTTCAACTCCATCTCTCCCAGTAGATGCTGCCAGACCTACTGAGTTTCTCCAGCACTTTTGGTTTGTCTTTTAGCTCTGTTGGCTGGAAAGCTTGTTTACAATGCAACCCAACAGCAGGGGCTCAACCCCCATCATCAGCTGAGGTTACAGTGAATGCCTCTCCTTCTCAACCTCTCCCTTCTCCGGAGATGTGGTGAACCTCAGGTTAAACCAAGACCAGTTGTCTGTCTCCAATGAGAGAGCAGCCCTTTGGTCTGGTAAGACTACGTTGGCATTAGCTTTTAATACTGTTAATGGTTACACATTTCAACACCTACAAGAAGCTGCATTTCCACAGCTCCCTTCACAGAGTGAAATGTCCCAAGGTGCTTCACAACAGAATTGTCTGACAAAATGTGACATTGATCCACACAAGGAGGTAGCAGGACAGGCGACCAAAATGGTTGGTTAAAGACGCAGATTCAATGGAGCATTCTAAAATAGGGGGGGGGGGGAAGGGGTGAGGGCAGCAGGAAGCAAGGCAGTCAGTGGGTGGAGTGAATTCACTGGGGCATGTACCAGAGGCTAGGACTTTACCCCTTTGGCCAGAGATACCAGGATCATATTAATTCTGCCTATTTGCACAGGCAGAAAGCAGGGAGGCTTGTCATAGAACCAATACAGTGTTTGAACAGGCCATTCAGCCCAACAAATCCACACTGCCCCTCTGAAGAGCATCCCACCCAGACCCATTCCCCTAGATTTCCCATATCTAACCCACCTAACTTAAACATCCCTGGACATTATGGGGCAACTTAAGCGTGACCCATCCACCTACACTGAACATCTTTGGTCTGTGGGAGGAAACCAGAGCACCCAGACAAAACCCACACAGACACGGGGAGAATGTGCAAACTCCACACAGACAGGTAAAGTGTTGTAGACACCATCACAGAGCGAGGGAGGGAGGGGGAGAGCCTGTGAAGATGAAAAGGGAAAGGAAATTTAAACAACTTCACAAGCAGTGACATTAACTAGCTCACCCTTCGGTTTCCCTCTTGCACTTTTCTAATCCATATCTGATTAACCTTGATGTGGCAATGTAATGGGAATGACGGAAGCTGCCATTCTCAGATGGTGCAGATATTATCAGTGAGTAATGTGGAGGGACAGGAAATTGAAGCAGAGTTACATATCTTCAAACAAAAAATGTTATCATCCCTTAGCACTGCACAGACCCTCTGAAAGAAAGACACAGAAGAAGGTTCAGAAAATTCTTGAGCTTCGATGGTGAATAATTGAGGGTTGTCATGGAAACAATATGCTGGCTGCACGATAGAGGAAACGCCAGCATTGCCGTCCATTTGAATGTGCCATCACCTTTACAACATAATGATCCCTTCAGGAATATCCTTATGAAGAAGGGACATCTGTAGGGTGTGTTTGTGTGTGTTTGTGTGTACCTGTGTGCACGTCTATGTGTGTGTATGAAAATGTCTGTGTTGGTCAGAGTGTGAGAGTGTGTCTGTGTGACAGTGTAAGTGCACATATATGCATGTGTCTGTATTCCCATATGCGTGTGCATACCACGTGAGTGTGCTTCAGTAACTGTGTGTTTGCATGTGTGTATCTGTGTGAGTGTGACTGTGTTGGAGTGTGTGAGAAAATGTGTGTGTGCACTCATATATGTGTGTATGCATGAGGGTGTATGTGTGTGTGTTTGTGAGTGAGAGGGTCTGTGTGTGTGAGTGTGTGTGTGTGTGTTTGTGAGTGAGTGAGAGGGTCTGTGTGAGTGAGTGTGTGTGTCTGTGTGTGTGTATGTGTGTGTGAGTGAGAGTATGTGTCTGTGTGCGTGTGTATGTGTGTGTGAGTGAGAGTGTGTGTGTGTGTATGTGTGTGGATGAGAGTGTGAGTGTGTGCGTGTGTGTGTGTGAGAGAGTGTGTGTGTGTGTGTGTGTGAATGAGAGTGTGAGTGTGTGTGTGTGTGAGTGAGAGTGTGTGTGTATGTGTGTGAATGAGAGTGTGAGTGTGTGTGTGTGTGTGTGTGTGTGATTGTGTGTGTCAGTGTGTGTTAGTGATCTTGGTCACAATTTATCACTTCACATGTCTGGGTATTGTCGTCATAGCAACCTGCCTGTGGTTTGGACCATAAAGTGTTAAAAATGTTTTGGTCGTTGTGTTTGTTAGAATGTCAGCCCGAAGGAGAGAAATGGTTTATTTTGGGATCATGGACTTTGTAGGTTCTCACAATATTGTGAATAAAATGTCAGGGGAAATAAAGGTATGAAGTGATCAATGAAAAGATTTGCCCAAATTGGGGAAAACGGAAGAATTCTCAAAATTCCCAACTGATGGCTTGGAAAGAATCACAAAGAAAGGAAGCGAGAATTTGCAAACACCCAGCAATTTTTCTGAACTCAGGGCATCTCAGAATGCTTCATAGTTGATTGGATCACTGTTGGAAACAACTAGTTTTTGCACAGCAAGATCCCAAACACAGCAATAAGCTAAATTTCATACAGTCTGTGTTGGATCAGTTGATTGAGGGATAAACACTCGTCATTGATCATTCTTACAGGACATTGGTTAGGCCACTTTTGGAATGCTGCCTTCAATTCTGGCCTCCCTGCTATTGAAAAGATGTTGGTAAACTTGAAGCGGTACAGAAAAGATTTACAAGGATGTTGCCAGGGTTGGAGGGTTTGAGCTACAGGGAGAGGCTGAATAGGCTGGGGCTATTTTCCCTGAAGCTTCGGAGGATGAGGGGTGACTTTATAGAGGTTTATAAAATCATGAGGGACAAGGATAGTGAATAGCCAAGGTCTTTTCCCCAGGGTGAGGGAGTCCAAAACTAGAGGGGTAAGATTTAAAAGGGGAAGTATCAACAGGTCTCCCAATTGCAGGTAGAAAATATAAAAAGGATAAAAAGGATCAAATGTGGAAGATTTAAAGAAGATAGTTTCTATTAAGTTTTTTGGTGGACCTTATTCTCATATCATGCATCAATGTCAATTGTACATTATTTTATTCTCTAATGGGTCAGTGATTGAATACAGGAAACAATTCATCTGTAGTGGCTCAATGGATAGCACTGCTACCTCAGAGCACCAGGGGCCTGGGTTCAATTCCACATTGGGCCTCTGTTTGTGTGGAATTTGCATGTTTTCCCTGATCAAAAGGTTTGCAGGTTAGGATGGATTGGTCTGTGCTAAATTGCCTATAGTGCCCAAGGCTAGGTGGATTAGCCATGGGAAATGTAGGGTTACAGGGATAGGGTTGGATACTGTTCAGAGGGTGTTGTGGATTTGATGGGCTGGATGATCTTCTTCCACACTGTAGGGGTTCTATGATCCTGAATTTAAATGTCCCAGCTGTCATGAATGGGACCAAACCCCAATCAAATATATCACTGAGATAGCCTAGCATCTAACTTCTATCTTATTTAAAGGCAAGTATAAGGTGCTGTGTTTCAAATGTAATTTGACTGGTTTACGCTACTCAGCTTTACAATGAACTTAACAGAATAATAGATTATTTAATGACTAAACAGTAACTGTTCCAATATAGTAATATCCCATAAACACACACTTGGCAAAGGCACATTCAGTAAAACAGATTGTCTCACATGCAATTCTAGTAGCAGGAAGAGGACCCCAACTTTTAGCTGTAACAGAGAGAGAGAAAGACAGACGTGACAGCTTCCACATCCAGCTTCAAAACCCCGACGAGTCTGAAAGCCTAACTGAAACCTTGGTTCTGTGAGAGCCTGACTCCAACCCTTCGTGCTGCTTCTATTGTTCCAATCTAAAATAAAACCAAGGCGTCACAAGTTGTTTACTTTATGGCTTTGAACAGTCCACTCAGTGCCTCTATCTCAACCTCTGATCACAAAACAAAGGACAAAATTCTCTTTTTAAAGCTATTGTATTGTCACACATCCATAAAGACACATTCTTTACCAGACTATGGGCTGCTCAAACCCTATACATGCCCTCCAGTGAGGTTGAGAAAGATCTCACTTGAGTCAAACTGCATCACCAGTTTATGATCATGGCCCTCTGTCATGTCCAAAAAGGCAGCGAGAGATGAATCATCCATCAATGGCCAGCTTTGCCAGCAACTGCTCAGAATTTCTGATCAAGAACTGGTGCCATATAATTTCTCACCAATACTTGGGAGAATATTGCCCTGCGAAGAAATGAGGCAAGAGTATCTCACATTGAGACTGTGTCCTCACAACTCGCTGGCGAGCTGCTCATCCAGAAAGCACGTTTAGTAAGTTTACAGATGGCACCAGGATTGGTGATACAGTGTACAGCAAAGGAAGTTAATTAAAACCACAAAGAGATCTTGATCAATTGGGTCAATTGACTGAAGAATGGCAGACGTGTAATTTGGATAAATACAAAGTATTGCCTTTTATTAAAACAAACAAAGGCAAGACTTATACGATTAAAAGTAGCACCTCAGGCAGTGCTATAGAACAGAGAGACCCAAGGGTTCAGGTACATAATTCTTTGAAGTTTGCGTCCGGTATAGAGAAAATGGTTTAGAAGGCGTTTAGCACGCTTGCCTTCATTGATCAGGCCTTTGAGTATATCAGACAAAAATAGAAATTGCTGAAAGAGTTCAGCAGCTCAGGACGGGTTCTGAGCAAGGGTCATTCAACCTGAAAAGTTAACTCTGATTTCTCTCCATAGATGCTGCCAGATCTGTTGAGCTTTTCCAGCAATTTCTACTTTTATCTTTGATTTACCACATCAATAGTTTTTTCGGTTTTTCTTTGAGTATAGGAGTTGGGATGTTATGTAGGTGTTGTACAGAATGTTGGTGAGGCCTCTTCTGGAATACTGTGTCCAGTCCTCGTCGTCCTGTTATATGAACTATGGTAATAAACTGAGGAGGGTTTAGAAGAGATTTTCTTATACTTTTGGATAAGTACAGGAATAAGAAACATTTTAGGGATATGGGTCAAGCGCAGGCAGGTGGGACTAGTTTTGGGATTATGTCGGCATGGACTGATGGACTAAAGTGCCTGTTTCCATGCTGTATGACTCGGAGGCTATAACTTTAGATTTTTAAACCATAAGGTGGAAAATGGGACTGTTTCTCCTCCTCACGACTCTCATCTTTTTTCATCATTTCCCAAATTCCTTACCATTGCTCACTATCATCATTAAGTCACTAGAAATATTCTGCTGATAGAAACCACTGATTCAGCTGAATGAGCCTGAGATGGGCAGTCGGAGGGAGCTCGCTGTCCATTTCAATTGTCTCTCACTATCCAGGCTTCCTAGAATAGAATAGAATATCATTTATTGTCACTTGTACCACAATACAGAAGTAATCCCTCACCCCCAGTCTGCGTGGACAATAACATCTTGCGGAAAGCTTTCTTAAGGAGTCATCGTATAATGAGAGATCCTCGCAGAAGGGGAATGGGGAAAGTGTAATTTCAAATCCAAAGGCAGGTCACTGGATCTGAAATGTTGACTCTGTTTCTCTCTCCTCAGATGCTGATAGACCTGCTGAGTTTCTCTCTGTTTTCCTTGCAGCTTTCCAGCATCTGCGGTTCTTCGACTTATTTTAGTAAATTTAAGTTATTTTTTTCTGACCCTGTCCTCCTAATTTCTGGCTGCAGAATAATTCCCTGTATCTCTTCCGCAGGGCTTGAGTGAATCTGCATTAAATGATGCCGTCTGTCTGCTCTTATTTTGAGCAGATTGGTCCAACTGAGCTTCCTCTGAATAACAGAGAGAAACATCACCCACTGTCCGTTCAGACGTGAATGCACAGCAGCTGTTTATGCTGCAATCTTTGAACTGCACACAGCTCTGAACTAGAGGTTGGGACCTAATTTTGCAGGAACTCTGGTCTCTGATGATAATTAAAGAGATGGCAGGTTATCTCCAACTGCTGCATTGGTCAAGAATCCAATATTCATTCTCCAACTCAGGCACCTTGTCAAGGATTTAATTGCAGATTTCTTTTATTCACTGGTGGAACATGGACATCATTGGCTGGTTCAGCATTTTATATAAATATTCATTGATGGGATGAGAGTGCCACTGGCTAGATCAGCATTTATTGCCCAACCCAGAAGGTAGTTGAGAGTCAACCACATTGCTGTGGGTCTGGAGTCACATGTAGGCCAGACCAAGTAAGGATGGCAGTTTCCTTCCCTAAAGGATATTAGTGAACCAGATGGGTTTTTTCCTTACAGTCAACAATGGATTTGTGGTTATCGTTAGACTCTTAATTCTAGATTTTTTATTGAATTCAAATTCCACCAACAGCCATGACGGGATTCAAATCTGGGTCTCTAGTGAGTCTCTGGATTAACAATCCAGTGATAATACCACTAGACCATCACCTCCTTGTGATTTAGTTGCCCTTAGGAATGTGCTGGTGAGCTCCCTTCTTGAACTACTGCAGTCCATGTGTTGTAGGTTGACCCACAATGCCATTAGAAAAGGGGAGGCAATGGCCTCATGGTATTATAGGCAAACTATTCACCCTGAAACTCAGTTAATGTTCCGGGGTTTGAATTCAGTTTAAACAAACTGGAATTAAGAATCTACTGATGACCATGAATCAATTGTCAATTGTTAGGAAAAACTCATCTGGTTTCTGATGAAGGGTCTTGGCCCGAAACGTCAAGTTTTCCTGCTCCTATGATGCTGCTTGGCCTGCTGTGTTCATCCAGCCCCATGCCTTGTTATCTCGGATTCTCCAGCATCTGCAGTACCTTTTATCTCATCTGGATCACTAATGCCTTTTGGGGAGGGAAATCTGCCATCATTACTTGGTCTAGCCTACATGTGATTCCAGGCCCACAGCAATATAGTTGACTCTTAACTGACCTCTGAAATGGCCCAGCAAGCCACTCAGTTAAAGGGGAGCTAGGGATGGACAATAAATGCTGGTCTTGCCAGCCACACCCATTTCTGTGAGTGAATTATCATGAAAGAGAATTGCAAGATTTTAACCAGCAATGCTGAAGGAACAGCCAGTCAGAACATTCAATCTTATTCAACTGTGTCATAAATGGGTGTCTAACAGAAATGGAACACATCTGGCAGAAGGACCTTGTCTTGAATGGAGACAAAAATTGGATCTCAAGGATTATTTTTAAACTTTTCAACATGTTTAGATCTGATCCATCATTTCTCCATTTCCTCTCGGAGGCCTTTAATCATCAACCACCCCTCTTTGTGGTGGCCCAGCTGAGAGGCTGCACTCCCTATTAGCAATCAAAAGTTGGGGCACTGTTGACTTGCTGTCTTCCCTCAACCCAGCTCAATGGACCCTGATAAATCACTAAATTATTTTAGCCTAAGTATACAGGGTAGGCCTCTGAAGACTGAGATTGAAATCTACAGCACAGAAACAGATCCTTCAGTTCAACTTGTTCATGCTGTCCAGATTATCCTAGATAAATCTAGTCTCATTTGCCAGCATTTGGCCCGTATCCCTCTAAATCATTCCTACTCATATACCCATCCAGATTCCTTTTAAATGTTATAATTGTACCAGCCTCCACCACTTCCTCTGGCAGCTCATTCCATAAACGCACCACCCTCTGCATGAAAAGGTTGCCCCTTATGTCCCTTTTAAATCCCTCCCCACTCATTTCAAACCTATACCCTCTAGTTTTGGGCTCCCCCCACCCTGTGGAAAAGAACTTTTCTATTCAAATCATGTCCCTCATAATTTTATAAATCTTTATAAAGTCACCCCTCAGCCTCCGATGCTCCAGGGAAGATAGCCCCAGCCTACTCAACCTCTCCCTGAAGCTCAAACCCTCCGACCCTGGCAACATCCTTGTAAATCCTTTCTGAATCCTTTCAAGTTTCAAAACATCCTTCTTATAGCAGGGAGACCGGAATTTCACACAGCATCCCAAAAGTGGCCTAACGAATGTCCTGTACAACCATAACGTGACCTCCCAACTCCTATACTCAATGCACTGACCAGTAAAGACAAGCGTACTAAATGCCTTCTTCACCGTCCTCTGACTCCACTTTCAAAGAACTATGAACCTGCACTCTACGGTCTCTTTGTTCAACAACACTCCCCCCCCTCCCTAGGACCTTTTCATTAAATGTATAAATCCTGCCCTGATTTGCCTTTCCAAAATGCAGCACCTCACATTTATTTAAATTAAACTCCATCTGCCACTCCTCGGCCCATCTGATCAAGATCCTATTATTCTCTGAGGTAACCTTCTTTGCTGTCCACCAGACCTCCAATTTTGGTGTCACTTGCAAACATACTAACTATATCTCCTGTGCTCACATTCAAATCATTTCTATGAATAACAAAAAGCAGTCAACCTGGCACTGATTCTTGTGGCACACCATGGGTCATGAGGTCAAAGCTTTTTTACCCAGAGAGCCTGTGGAATTCTTGGAAACTGTTGAGGCTAAAACACTGAAGACTTTCAAGAAAGCTTTAAATATAATTACAGTCATAGACAGTCACACACCATAGAAACAGTTCTTGGGATCAAAGGATATTGGAAGAAACTGGGAATAGAAGATCGAGTTGGATGATCATGTCGAAAGGTAGTACAGGTTCAAATGGCTGAATGGCCTACTCCTGCTTCTATAGTCTATGTTTCTAACACACTAAAGATTAACTCACTGAGCCACCATCCTCCTCACAGAACACAGAGTACAGCCACACTTACAGAATTTGCAGATAGCCCAACCTGAAACTCAGCAAGCTTCACAATGAACAAATGTAAAGGGTGAGATGTAGCTAGGTACGCTTCTCAGTCCTTGGGCACATTATAGAAATGCTGAAGGAATCCTCTGCAGTGTTAACTTCACAACAGGGCAGGGACTGGTGGGGACAGGGTGCTGGTTTCTTAAAAATTGTAGAATCACAGAATCCCCAGTGTGCAAGCAGGCCTTTCGGCCCATTGAGTCCACACCGAATCTCTGACGAGCATCCCACCCAGACACAGTCCCCTAGCCTATCCCTGTAATCCTACATTTCCCATGGTTAACCTGCTTAACCTTCACATCCCTGGACACTATGGGCGGTTCAGCATGGCCAATGTAGTTAGCCCACACATCTCCAGTATGATTCCTCTTCAGAACTATTAAGGCAGAAAGAATGGTTTATGATGACTTTGTTGCTTAAGTGTTCTTTCAGCTCCATACAGAGAGCAGCAAGTACCCCTCCAAAGTGAGAAGGTTTAGGGGTTTAAGTTTCAAACCAGACACCCCAACTGAATTATCCGAGATTCATGCATTTGGCTGATGATGTCAGTGTGTAACTTCCCTCCCCTTCCCTCGGGCTATTGAAGAAACGCAGAGAACTTTGCCTCTGAGGAAAGGTCACTGGAACCAAAATGTTAATTGTGCTTTTCTCTCCACAGATGCTGCCAGACCTGCTGAGTTTCTCCAGCAATTTCTGTTTTTGTTTGTTTCAGATTTCCAGCTCCCACTGTTCTTTGTGTTTCTTTTTCAGAGAAATTTGCTGTTTTTTCTTTGTTCTGGTTAACTACAAGCAGACTTTTTTGTTACATTGTGTTGGTGGCACCTTGCTGGGTCACACTCATGCCTGGTATTTCCAAACTGAACTGAGTCATCATTAGATCAGGAAATGGATGGCAAATCACTAAGTGTGGTGATACCATGTGAATTTGTCACCCTATCCATTTTGTATTGGTTTGGAGGTTCATAGCTTGTAGCTTCAGGTTGTGTGTTCTCTTCATTAATGATAATAGCAAGGTGGATGTTGAAATCAATACAGTGTGAATCATAGAATACCTACAGTTTGGAAACAGGCCATTTGGCCCAACAATTCCACACTGCCCCTCTGAAGACCATCCCACCCAGACCCATTCCCCTACCCGTGCATTTCCCATGTCTAACCCACCTCACCTAAAGTCCCTGGACACTACGGGCAATTTAGCATGGCCAATCCACCCTACCCTGCACGTCTTTGGACTGTGGGAGGAAACCAGAGCACCCGGAGGAAACCCACGCAGACACCGGGAGAATGTGCAAACTCCACACAGACTGTCACCCTGAGGGTGGAATTGAACCTGGGCCCCTGGCGCTGTGAGGCAGCAGTGCTAACCATTGATCCAAGCTGGAGGAACACAGCAGGTCAAGCAGCATCAGAGGAGCAGGAGAGTCAATGTTTCGAGTTTACACCCTTCATCAGGACTCAGTCTGTATTCTTCCAGCTCCACACTATATTGACTGTGACTCCAATATCTGCAGTTCTTGCTATCTCCAAGTGGATGCTGGAAATCTGAAAGCACCGTAGAGGAGCTCAGCAGGCCTGGCAGCAATGGTGGCGAGAGAAACAGAGTTAATGGTTCAAGTCCAGTGTGACTCTTCAGAATTATTCTCTTGCATTCTTTCCTTCGATATGCAAAATTTAAAACTAAACACATGCATTCACAATTGTGCCTTTGATAACTACTGGAGGTCTTAAAGTGCTGGACAGCTGATGAACTATTTTTATGGTCATTGTCATAATGTAAGAAATGTGGCAGTTAACTTACATAAAATGAGCAATGTGATAATGACCTGATAATCTGATTCAGTCACATTGATTGATAGACAGATCTGGCCCAGCTCGCATACTGCCATTTTTAAATAGATCTTTCATAGCCACCTGAGAGGGCAGAATGGACTGGGTAGGTATAAACAGGCATGGAGTAGACAGCAGCTCAGACAGTTCAACATTCATTGGGGAGAGTCAGCCTTGGTTTTGTCCTGGAGTGGGACTTGAACCCAGAAAGGAACATCCACTTCCTAGTGTTCCTAATGTGGCAGATAATTGCCCTGCTCAGGAACCCTCTAAAAAATGAAGGTCAGAGATTGATTAAGACGCTTAACATTTGTTGTCAGTTTGCAGAATCAAAGATTACAATCATTCCGAGATAGTAGGAACTGCAGATGCTGGAGAATCTGAGGTAACAAGGTGTAGAGCTGGATGAACACAGCAGGCCAAGCAGCATCAGAGGAGCAGGAAAGCTGACATTTCGGGCCTAGACCCTTCTTCAGAAATGGTGCTTTTATGCTCCTCTGATGCTGTTTGGCCTGCCATGCTCATCCAGCTCTACACCTTGTTATCTTACAATCATTCAGATCTTTCTGAGGCATCTCAATGCACCATCCCTTCAGCCCAATGCTTGACAACAGCTGTCCATTCAGCTCGTGCTCTCTGCAGATCAACACCAGTGGACAAATGATTCCAGCCTGTACAGTTACTGCAATTTCTGTCTTTATGTACCACTCAATCAGATTAACACTGCAGCATAAGATCATATCAGGTTACAACACAAAGCTGCCTCAGACTCACTATAATGCAAGTCAGAAGTCATACTACACCAGGTTATAGTCCAACAGGTTTACTTGAAATCACAAGCTTTCACGGTGCGGTTTCTTCACCAGGTGAAGTGGAGGGCAGTGTACAGGTACAGAATATATAGGCAGAGAGATAAAGGCAAGATAATTCTAGGTAATTAAGAGTGTCAACAGGTAAGTACAAATGGTGTGAGTGGAGTGTCAACAGGCTGAATAACAAGTCTTTGCTGGTGATCAAAAGTGTCAGACAAAAGTGAGTAAAGTTTCAGCAGCCGAATAACAAGTGAAGGAATGATCTCTGAGCTGATTAATTAAGGTAGAGAGACAGTTACAAAAAATCAAAACTAAGAAATGAGATGATGCTATAGACAAACCGAATGACTGGAATAATATAATAGGTATCCGAGTCGCATGACGAGACCCTCACCTCATTAGCAGCCCCCATCACCATTATCCTGTTGAATGAGCAGTACCTGCTTCTGCCTCATACAAGAAGCTATTGCTCCTGCGAAGTTGGCCACTTTTCCCTGTAAAGACTTAGTTGTTAACCATTCTGAGACAATGTAGGAATTTAGGTGTGCAGTAATGCTAAACAAGTTTGTCCAGAAATCCTCAGGAATTAATTATTCCTTTTGCAGACACTGTTCCTAGGAAACCCAATGGAAGAACAAGCGAGGAATTAAAAATTGTTGGGCTTTTTCGACACTCACTTCTGTTATTGGACAGAGTACATCAGTCATCTGCCTGATGCTCCACCAATGGCTGTGTTATGTCTTAGACGAGGTGGAGCTACATTATAAATCATACGTTAAACCTTTTATAGAAAACAGTGCTGGCTTCTTTTTCACTGGAGCATAGGAGATTGAGGGCGACCTTTTGGAGGTTCATAAAATCATGAGGGGTATAGATGAGGTGAATGGCTGATGTCTTTTCCCTAGGGTGGGAAATTTCAAGATTAGGGGAGATATTTTTAAGATGAGGGGAGAAAGATTTAAAAAAGATATGAGGGGCAATTTTTTTACACAGAGAGTGGTTGATGCACAGAATGAACTTTCAGAAGAAGTAGTGGATGAAGGTCCAGTTGCAACATTAAAAAGGCTTTTAGGTAAATACAAGCATAAGAATTATTTAGAACGACATGGGCCAAACACAGGCAGGTGGGATTGGTTGTTTGGCATTATGGTCGGCGTGGACTGGTTGGACCGAAGGGTCTGTTTGCGTGCTGTATCACTCTACAACTATGGAGGGATCAATGGTCTCCCCTTGCTCTTGCTCTACTGTTCTGATTTGGGCTTCTGTGATTGTTCTATATAAAATCCAGAAATTGCAACCTTTCACTAGTGATAATCTTGGTGTAGAGGTGTTGGTTTTCGATTGGGGTGGACAAAGTCAGAAGTCACACAACACTACATCATAGTCAGAGATAAAAGGTACTGCAGATGCTGGAGAATCCGAGATAACAAGC
>JAHRHZ010000001.1:1133274-1158392 GCA_024137785.1 Ginglymostoma cirratum
GGCCTAAACCCTTTCTGATGAAGGGTTTAGGCCCGAAACGTCAAGTTTTCCTACTCCTATGATGCTGCTTGACCTGCTGTGTTCATCCAGCCCCACGCTTCTTACACCACATCATAGTCAAATAGGTTTATTTGAAATCAAAAGCTTCCGGAGTGCTGCTCCTTTGTCACCTGATGAAGGGGCTGTGCTCCGAAAGCTTGTGATTTCAAATAAACCTGTTGGACTATAACCTGGTGTCACGTGACTTCTGATTTCTAGTGATAGTGTTGGATGATATAGACTGTGTTTATTCCCAAGGCCCTATCCTCACTGTTATAGGACAACTATTGATAAACCATAAAAGCAACAGTACCAGGGTCACGACAAAATAAGAATAATAAAGAAAATAACTTACTTGAATTAATCGGAGCATTTTCCACAAGATAAACATCCTGAGGTGCTTCACAAAGCTACAGTATTAACAACCTCCTACAAGACTGAGAGATTAGGAGATGTTCAAAAAGCTTGGTCAAGCAACTGCGTTTTATGAAGGTCCTTAAAAGGTAGAAGCAAACATGTGCGTAGGGATATTGCAATCTGATATTGAGAATTCATTACCAAATTTCCTGCTAAAATAAATACAATTATTCAATAGTTTGAAGTAAGCGTGTAAATAAAGCCGCAAAGTGGGAATTCAGTGTTTGTTAAGGTCAGTTATCAGCTTATTTAAGTGAAGTGGTTTTGTACAAAGATTAAACTGTAAGAAGCCTAGCTGTGACACATCCCCCCATTTCTGAAAGGTTTCTCCTGGATGTTGAGGTCACGCATTCATTTTCTCAGATCAATGGAATTGTTTATTCTTTTGTCTTCTGACTAACTTAGATTCTGTTTTTCTATGTGGTCGCTATTTAAATGTTTGCAACTAATTAATAACAATTACCCAAGTATTCCTTCTGGATTCTATTAACGTGCTCATTAATTAAATGAGCATATAGTCCTGCTTTCAGAGCTCCCCAAGCAAACATTGTGAACACTTTACAGAACTGCTCTTTTGGCTGGGTCTGGGATCTAGTTACTCATCAGAGCTTCCTATGCTTATGTGGGCAGCTATTTGGCCACTGAGGGAAGACGAACCAGGCAAGTCCTCACTCAGAACCCAGCTTGCTGAAATTTTCACCCAGGAGGACATGGTTCCAATTACAGTAATGTGTGATATCTTTATCTTCAGCCGATTTCCACATGTATCTGTTGATGAGAAGGAGCAGTGGCTGATTTTTCCCTCATTTAGCCTCCCCCTAAATCCCCTTCTTGACAGGGGATTCTGAGATCACTGTCACTGCCTGACTGGAATCAGTGCAAAGACTTACTGCCCTGATCATTTGACATTGTAGCAGGGGAGGCTGTGCTATCCTGGTGGTGTCACGACCCTAATAATCCAGAATACCAATTCTGGGTACAGGGCTTTGAATCTCACAGTGACAAACGGTGAAAAATGAATTCAATAACGAAGTTAGCCCAATGATTACAATGTAAATAATGTCAAATGCTTTAAAACCCCATGTGGTTCACTAATGCCCTGTAGGGAGGGAAAGCTGCCATTCTTACATGGTCTGGCCTACATGTGACTCCAGATCCACAACAATGTGGTTAACTCATAACAATCTTCTGGGCCAATTAGGGGCGGGCAATAAATGTTGGCCTAGCCGGTGATGCTCGCACCCCATGAAAGAATGATCTTTTCAACTCGTGATGAGTAGGTGCCAGTGTTGGACTGGGGTGGACAAAGTCAGAAATCACACGACACCAAGTTATAGTGCGACAGGTTTATTTGAAAACACAAGCTTTTGGAGCACTGCCCCTTCACCAGGGAACATGATGACCTGGTGTCATGTGACTTTTGAATTAATTCACGGCTGATCCTCATGGCCAATATTTAGTCATTAAATTTGCTACTTGCTAATTGCACAATCATTGCTAACTAGCTGCATTCAAGTGAGTTACAAGGAACATGGGAGTGAAGTAGAGGGCATATAACATGACACAAACAGAAATGTAAATCCGTGAGGATCTGAGATGTAATTTTGGATAATTATCCCACTAATGCTTTCATCATTGATTGAAAAATCAACACTTCTTTAATTAAATCAGTTAAATAACATGCAAATTTGTTTGCAGAGTTCAATAACATTCTTTAAAGAAAAGGGATCAGTTTATCTGTATCAGTTGGTTCCAATATGATTCTCTGAGGAGACAGTGACACCAGCACATTTAAACATTGCCCCTACACATTTGTCCTTAGTTACCCAGCCTCTTCCGAAATGGACTTTGAGGGGCTTAATGGCCATGGGAGTGATCACAGTTGAGACCAATGCTACAGTAAGGTATGAATCATAATCTGTCATTAAGTCGACCGTTACATCAGGAAAGGCACCCCATTTGGAGGAGGTGATGGCCCTAGTGGTATTATCCCCAGATTGCTAATTCAGGAAACCCAGATAATGTTTTAGGTACCTGGGTTCAAATCCCGCTACAGAAGATAGTAGATTAAAAATAATAAATCTGGAATTAAGAGTCTAATGATGACATTGTCAATTGTCAGGAAAATCCCATCTGGTTCACTATCATGACGGGTATAGAGAGTGTTAATTGCAGGTGCCTTTTCCCTAGGATGGGGGATTTCAAGACTAGGGGGAACATTTTTAAGGTGAGAGGACAGAGATTTAAAAAAGACGAAGGGAAGTTTTTTTATACAGAGAGTGGTTCACATGTGGAGTGTACCTCTTCATATGTGGTGGATGTGGGCATAGTTACAACACTTAAAAGACACTTAGAAAAGTGTATGAATAGGAAAGGTTTAGAGGGATATGGGCCAGAGGAGCAGGCAGTTGGGCCCAGTTTAATTTGAGATTATTATCAGCATGGAACGGTTGGACCAAAGAATCTGTTTCTGTGCTGTGTGACTCTATGAGTCTTAATTTCCCCGTGGAATGGGCAATAAATGGTGAATGAATAAAAAAAAGTTATGACACATGCCTGGGGCTAGTGGAACTTAAACCTGGACCTTCTTGGCAGCGAGGACTCCTACCACCAGTCGACAATCTGCAGTTGAGCCATTCAATAAGGTACCACACAAAAGGTTAATAGACAAGATAAGGTCTTGGTGAAATGTGTAAATATGGAGAGTATTTACTTAATGGACAGGAAGCAGGAGGTTGGTATAAATAGGGTATTTCAAAGTGGGCTGGATGTAACCAGTGGTATGCTTCAGTTCTGAACCATCTAATATTTGCCGTCTATGGTAATGATTCAGTAATGTATCCAAGTTCACTGACAAGGCCAGCAAATTGGGACAGTAAGATTCAAAGAGGACACAGAGATATAAACGAGTTAGTTGAGCAGGAAATAAGTTGGCAGATGGAGTACAATCTGGGGGAAGTGTAAGGTTATTCACTTTGGTGATAGGAATGGAAAAGCAGAACATTTTTTCATCAAAGGCATGACATATTGATGTTCAGAGTGACTTGGATGCGTTTACACATGGAAAGCACAGGGTTAGCTTGCAGGTCCAGCAAGCAACAGGAAGGTAAATGGCATGTTGGCCTTGATCACAGGGGAGTTAGAGGACAGGAGTAAGAAAGTCTTGTTGCAATTATACGGGGCTTTGGTGAGGGCATGTCAGGAAGCCTGTGTGCAGTATCGGTCTCCAAATCTAAAATAATATGTGCTTGCATTGGAAGCAAGACAGCAAAGATTCATTAGGTTGGTCCCACAGTTAAGAGAGTTGTTTTATGATGAGAGACTGAATAATTTAGTTCAGAGAAGTTGTATCCCCCTGGCTGGAGAATCTAAAACATTGTGGTGGAGGGGGGGGTGTGGGGGAGGTGGTAGGTGCCAAGTCTCAGGATAAAGGGCACAAGATTTAGGGTTGAGGTGAATGGAAGTTACTTCAATCAGAGCGTTGTGAATTTTTGGGATTCTCTACCCCATAGAGCTGCAGATCGTCTTATGTACCTTCATAGAGGGACTATCAAATCAAGGCTGATCTGTATCCTAAACAGAGTAAAAGAGTTGGTCTGGTATAGACACAGCTTTGATAGATGGAATTAAAGTGTTTTCCTGCTATTGGCTGTGTGGGGTAAATAGAAACGTAACATTACTCAATAGGGTAGTGACTGAACATGTTTGAAAGCAGCTAAGCCATGTGATGTCTGATCACATGCCTTGTGAAACTGGGGGTGCTGGGCTGCAGACAGAATGTTTGCTCTCACTATCTCCTGTATAAAGAAATGTTCAATGAAACCTGTTCATGTTCTCTCTATCAGTAAGAATTGTAAAGATGACCAAAATCCAAGCTCTGCTTAAACGTGAAAAAATTCTTACTGACAAACAAGTGTGTGAAGTGCCCTGAAGCTCCCTCTATGAATGCAGTCGACAGAGGACCTCTGGCTTAGAAAGCTAAGGACAGAAACAGCCATCACACAGTCCTCACCAATAAATCCAACTCTTCACTTGATACCAAAACCTCAGCCAATGTGAACTAAAAAATTACATCAGGACTAAACTTAAAATGTTCCTTGAGACGCTAAAAATCAACTAATCAGAAAGATTTGACAGGATTTAGGTCCTTTACTGTTTATATTTCATTCATTCTTTAGAAATTTGGCATTTTTTAATATACTAGCAGCTGGGATCTGAATCCATTAATACTCAGTGTATGTGCAGGGAGACAGTTTACATTAATATTAAGACAGCATGGCAGAAGGGAAATGAGTTTTTAATTGATCGATGTATGGAATGTAACCAACAAAGTGTTTGAGTCCATAAGCAACAGTCAGCCTTTTGGCCATAGGTACAAAACTGGAATAATGATTAGCTCCTGAATGTATCCTGAATCTCGGATTAGCAGCATCTCTGACATCAGGAGATCAAAGCTGACTTTACTTTTGGCTGCTGATGATGGATCAAGGTCACAACAACGTCTGCCAGGTGAGCTCAAGGTTAGGGCTAAATAAAAGCCACAAGACCTGTGGATGCTGAAATCAGAAATTGCTGGAAAAGCTCAGCAGGTCTGGCAGCACCAGTGAAGGGAAATCGGAGTTAACGTTTTGGGTCTGGTGACCTTCTTTCAGAAGTTAGGGCCAGGTAGTTAAGGCAGTTAGGTAGTTGTTGGAACCGTTTGCTACATATAGCCTCCAGTAATTGAAGTCTAATTTCTATACTTTTCATTAAATTCACATTTCACCATCCTCCATGCTCAGATTTGAACTGATATCTGCAAAAGGTTTGCCCAGGAAATGACCACCTCAGCACCAACTCCCCCCACCCCCAATCAGGGGAGCTGTCCCAGTACCTGTGGATTAACCTCAGGGACAGATCTCACAGGGTGCAGTTAACCTTGCCATGATCTCATTGAGTGGCAAGCAGACATGATGGGCTGAATGGCTTACACCTGCTCCTAGTCTCTGTTTCTATGTTCCCTTTGTGTAGTTTTACTCATTGGGAAAGAAAGCTCCTTGTGCTGAATGGACAGTTTGAGATGAAGGGTTAATGTAATGCTGTTGGGCGACATGGTGGCTCAGTTGGTCAGCATTGCTGCCCTACAGTGCCAGAGTTCGATACCACCCTTGGGTGACTGTCTTTATGGAGTTTGTACATTCTCCCCATGTCTATGTGGGTTTGCTCCAGTTTCCTCCCATTGTCCAAAGATGTGCAGGTTTGATGGTTTGGCCATGCTAAATTACCCATAGAGTCCAGGGGTGTGAAGGATAGGTGGGTTGCCAATGGGAAATGTAGGGACAGGGTAGGAAGGTGAGTCTGGGTCAGGGATTGTGATCTCAGGAGCTGGAACTTATAATTACCAGAGCCCCTGGGCAGCGGGTATCCAAGGTCCATTTCTGCATGTAGACTTCTTATGAGAAACTTGGTTATGGTCAAGACTGTACGATTGAGTGACCCCGAACTAAGGGACGGCTTCCTCAGACAGATAGTGGTTTGTATCTGGAATGAACTGCCAGAGGATATGGTAAATACAGGTGCGGTTACAACATTTAAAAGACATTTGGACAAGTACGTGGATAGGAAAGGTTTAGAAGGAAATATGGGCTAAACGCAAGCAAGTAGGACTAGTTTAGTTTAGGAAACTTGGTCAGCATGGAACAAAGGGTCTGTTTCCACACTGTTTAACTCTATAGTCACAGTGAGAAAATGGCCCAGAAACAGTCAATATAAGTGACAAGACTGTGATCTCCACATTTCAAGGGGCTCCCACAATGGGACTGGCACATGCTTTAAATGTCTAACAGGAATCCTCTTTCAAGGTGGTGACAGCCATATTGTATGGCCATGGAGTACTATCAGGTTGCACTTTCATAGAGTTAGACAGTCATAGAGGCCTAAAGCACAGAAGAAGACCCTTCATCCCATCAATTCTGTGTCAGTCAAAAACAACCACCTAACTATTCCATCTCAGCACTTGGCCGATCGCCTCTGTGTCTTGGTGTTGCAAAGAAACATCTAAATACTCACTCTGAAGCCATGAATATCCGACCAACAAAACAGAAGGCAGTTTCTCTTGGCTTATGCAAACAAAAGACGTACTTTTGGGGCAATTAAGAAACCGAAACGCCCAGAACAGAATATGACCATGTCCTGCCAGTGACCTGCCCAATTTGTCAGAGATATCCTTCCAGGCAGACAGGACCCTAATTTGTAGAACATGCCAACATGCCTAAGGAACAGATCCCACAAACCTGCCTGTGAGACTCAGACCCACTTACGTCTGAAGCAAGTAGAATGGGTATCAGGGATTCCATTTGGTTCCCCGGTAGATCCTCGTCAGCAGGTGATATTTTCTAATTGTAAATGTTCTTAAATGGTAAGAGTTTGTAAAGTGTAAATGTGTAAAGGCAAAGGGAGCTGGGTGTTCATGTCCACAGATTACTGAAGACTAGCCTGCAGGTGCAGCAAGCTATTAGAAAGGCTAATGGAACATTAGTCTTTATCAAAAGAGAATATGAGTACAGGCACAGTGACGTCTAGTTTCAATTGGATCGAAGCTTAGTTAGATTGTATCTGGGGTACTGTGTGCAGTTTTGGCTTTCCTTATTTTTTATTTGATTTATTAATGTCACTTGTACCTAAGTACAGTGAAAGGTTTTGTTTTGCATGCAGTACAGGCAGATCACAACATATAAAGTACATTAGGGCAGTAGAACACAGAAGGTGCACAAAGACTGAGATCAACATTAGATTTGAAATTTGAGAGATCCATTCAGAAGCCTAACAGCAGCTATTCTTGAATCTGCTGGTTCGTGTGTTCAAGCTTTTGTATCTTCTGGCTTACAGAAGAGGGTGAAAGAGATTATAACTGGGGTGGGAGGGGTCTTTGATGATGTTGGCTGCCTTTCCCAAGGCAGTGAGAAGTGTAGATGAAGTCAATGGATGGAAAGTTGGATTGTGAGATGGGCTGGGCTGTATTCACAGCTCTCTGTATTTCCTTACGGTCCTGGGCAGAGCAGTTACCAAACCAGGCTGTGATGCATCTGGAAAGAATGCTTTCTATGGCACAGCTGTTAAAGTTAGTAAGAGTCTTTTAGGATATTATTGCCATAGGCAGAGTGCATCAAAGGTTCATGAGACTCGTTCCCAGGACTAGGGAACTGAACTATGAAAAGAAATTGGGCAAGTTGGGCCTGTATTCATTGGGTGAGAGGTTATCTCATTAAAACCTGCAAAATATTCAAAAGGATAGACAAAGTAGATACAGTTAAGGTGTTCCCCTAGTTTGGGGAATCTACAGCCAGGCCACAATTTAAAATTTAAAACCAAGATTCAGAGATTTTTGTTATTACTTAGAGGGTGGTGAATATTTTGAATTGTCCCCCCAGAGGCAGTGGAACCTCAATCTCTGAATATATTTAAAACAGACATTGACAACTTTTTAATTATTAATGGCATAAAGAATCACGGAGATGGGGTGGGAAAAAGGAATTGAAATGTTCAACCAGCCATAATGGTTTTGAATGGTGAGACAGGCTTGATGGGCTGAATGGCCTACTCCTGTTCCTGTGTTCCTGATTATACCCAACAACCTGAGCTGGGTGAGGGACAGGATTCCCATTTCAAATCATGTCACTGGCTACAATCCTTTGTGAGATCTTGCTGTGTGTGAAATGATTGCTGCCTTCATCTACACGAGCCTAGTTTAAAATCTTCAGGAGAATCATTGTACAAATACAGGCTGAAGGGTTAACTAGGACAGTCTATAAATGCGTATGACTCTTTCTGCTTGGTAGCCCCTAATACCTCTCACAGAATCCCAACAGTGTGGGGGCAGGCCATTTGGCCTATCATGTCTGTACCAACCCTCTGAAGAGCAGCTCACATGATCTGTGTAGCCCAGCATTTCCCATGGTTAACCCACCTAGCCTGCACACCTCTGAATGCTATGGGACAATTTAGCATGGCCAATCCACCCTAACCTGCACATCTTTGATGTGTGGAAGGAAACCAGAGCACTCAGAGTTAACCTGCACAGACATGGGGTAGAATGTGCAAACTCCACACAGACAGTCACCCAAGGGTGGAATTGAACCCTTGTCCCTGGCACTGTGAGGCAGCAGTGCTAACCACTGAGCTACTGTGCCACCCCATTCACTACCGTATATAGTCTACATATTGTATGTACACATGCATGTAGATATACACACACAGACCCATACACGTATATGTAGAACCAGATTTAGATCAAAGCTCCATTCTTGTGACCCATTGTGACCATGAGAGAATTCTTCCATCTTGGAAAGAGAGCTCTAGTGTTGACAAGCCCAATGTTGAAATAGGCAGACTGGGCCTTTGTCATGGAGCTAATATCCGCATTTGGAGCTGACTTCACTAACTTCCCCTCCTTCAGATATTGACCATGGTTTATTTACAATTGTTCCAGCAAATTCTTTTCACATGCTGAGGGCTTTTCTTCTGCCCACATGCAGTATTAGTCTGCTTCTCAGTCTTAGTACCATATCATGCTTTGCTTAGATTTCCGAAGCGCTGCACCAAGTTCTGGATACCTTCCAATTTATCTGAAACCAGTCACCTCTAACTCCAGAAAGGAGCAACAACAGTACGAAACGACCAGCTTCCACCACCTTCTTAAAGACTCAAACATCCTAAGTTGGACAATTCCCTTGTCATCCATGGGCCAAAATTCCCTTGTCATCATGGGCCAAAATTCCACTCCCCACTATTTAATAAGTTGTGTAGCCCCTCCAGAAAGGGTTGTAATGCTTTTCAGGAAGATGTACCACTTTCTTTCTCTGTGGAAATTCGGGATGTGTACCAAATGCTGGCCCAGCCATAAACATCCTCAAACAAATAAAACATAGATTGTAATAGTCTCGCAGCATCCCCGCAGTGGTTCCTGAAGCACTCTGAGTTCTGTTTTTCCCCTGACTCCCTGTAGGAGACTGAAGCTATTGTGTTTTATTATTGGATCAACATTCCAGAAAAAAAACAGACTTTTAATAAATTGCAGGTCAAAGTGGGGCCACGTTTGAGTTTCCATTGATCTGAGAAGTACAGAAAAACAAATTAGCATTCAGCAGACAACATTCGAAAGCACCAGCAATAAGGATGCAGTCTGAACATTATTAAGAATGAAGACACTTTCTGCTCTTCACCCTAATCCCAACAGCCAGTTGATAATTCAAGACAATTCTAAACAATGTGGGCTTACTAAAGGGGTCAGATTCCAACTAGACCCAATCAATTGACGCATAGATTGATTTATTCTGAAGTAAGACCAAGATTAAAACTGCAGACAGTGGAATAATCTGTTCAGCAGCCAGTTCCTTGCCAATTTTTCACAATACCAGCAGCTTAGTAATTGGTAGCATTTTAGGAGCAGCAATAGTTACAGGACACAATTATATTTAGCGTGAAGAATTTTTACATAGACTGCATTTATTCTTTGGAATCTCTGAAATGCCTACATTATCTTGTGCTTGCTAAAAGAATAAATTTTTGGGATGCACAGTCAAAAGAATGGAATGCATTGAGGGATATAAAACTGAAGATGTCAAATACATCTATATAACCTCACTTGCTCGATTGTAAACAGATCATTGCAGAAGGGGAGGGATATACAAACGCTGGGAGGCATGGAAAGAATTGTAACCTCATGGGCATAAACTGACAGAAAAGGGTTAAGGCAGGCCAGAGAGAAGACTAGTTAACATATAAACAACCAGATTCTTTTTAATTGCCCTTGAGAAGGTAGGGCTGAGCTACCTTTTGGAACTGCTGCTGTCCGCATGCTACAGATAGATCCACAATGCCCTTAAGGAAGGAAATCCAGGATCTTAACCCAATGACACTGAAGGAATGGTGATATATTTCCAAGTCAGGATGATGAGTGGCTTGGAGGGGAAATTCCAGGTGATGAAGCTGGATAAGGTTTAGAACATAGAACAATACAGCACAGTACAGGCCCTTCGGCCCACGATGTTGTTTATTCTGAATATCAACATAAGAGAGGGAAACAAGACCGAAGGTCACAAATATATACTGACTCAGAAACATTTACATCAATAAACATCTGGAATAACCTGCTGAACAGCTTTTTCAGGAAAGGGACTAGGTTAGTTTGGGGAAACTTGTTCTGCATGGACGAGTTGGACAGAAGGGCCTGTTTCTGTGCTGTGTGACTCTGACTGTATGAAATACAAGGCTGTTGAAAACACTTTAAGGTTTTGGAGTAGATCTGTAGCTCAGGTTGTGGGTGTTGAGGTTGGTTGGCTCGCCGAGCTGGTTCGTTGTTCCGCAGACTTTTCATTACCCTGCTGGGTAACATCATCAGTGCAGCCTCCGATGAAGCGTCGGTGTGTTCTCCCACCTGGTTTTTAAACTCTGGAGTCCGTTGATTGCTTCACTTCTGGTTTTCCTTCGTAGTGGAATGTATATGGGGTCGAGTTCTATGTGTTTGTTGATGGCTTTCTTTGTGGAGTACCAGGCTTCTAGGAATTCCCGTGCCTGTCTCTGCTTAGCTTGTCCCAGGATCTTGGTGTTGTCCCAGTCGAAGTCATAGTTTTCCTTGTCCATGTGGATTGAGATGAGTGAGTATTGGTCATGTCTTTTTGTAGCCAGTTGGTGTCCATGTACTCTTGTTGTTAGTTTCCTTCCTGTTTGTCCGATGTAGTGTTTCTCACAGTCTCTGCAGGGCATCTTGTAGATGACATTGGTCCTGTCCATGGCGGGGAGTGGGTCTTTAGTTCTGGTGAGCAGTTGTCGTAGAGTTGATGTGGGCTTGTGTGCCACTCTGATGCCCAGTGGTTGTAGGAGTCTTGTGCTTAGTTCCGAAGTGTTCCCGATGTCGGGTAGTGTAATGAGTGTGTCCGGGCGTGTAGTATCTTCTTGATTTTCAATGGACTCCAGAGTTTAAAAACCAGGCGGAAAAACACACCAACACTTCATTGGAGGCTGCACTGATGACGCTACCCAACAGGCTGTTGAAAACACTGGTGGATGTTCACAGAGCGAGAGAGAGAAATTTAATGGGTTTTAATGGGATGGTTAAAGCACTTGAACAGGTACAAGGTTAATGTCAAGAATGCAATGCTAGAAAGGCTTGTAGAAACAGATATAAAAGCAAACGCTCCAAAGAGAATTGGTTAAATCGTTTAATTGTAAATATTTCCAAGCCTCTGTGGAATGTTGAGGGAGTTGGGATTAATGCCTACACTTCCAAAGAGCTTGAAATGTGAATTGAGTAAAATATAACAGTTCAAATGAGAAACAAATCAATGCCTGATTTTCATGAAGAGTCAATGATAAAACGCAGGACCTTTAAGTTAAGTGATACCAGTAAAGCGGCCATTTCTAGTGGAGCAGCTGATTTTGAGATTCTTGGCTCTGCAGATAGTCAACAGGCTGTAGTCCTGTATCCTTTTTGATGATTATACTGGCCTGGCGGTATCCAGCACACAGAGTGAGAGAGTGTCTTTCTTTACCTGCAGTGCAGGTGTGCCTAATGACTGTCTTCAAGCTGTGACCTTCACAGTAACTAAAACACTCACACATCTGTCTACTAACACAGACAGGCCAAATCTCTGCACCTCCCAGACCCAAAACCACTTCCATCTCGAAGGATAATGCAACAGATACACGGGAACACCATCCCCTGTAAGTTCCCCGCTCAACTGTAAGCTTCACTTTCATATAGTCTGACCTACTTTCTTACTTAGTGGACCTTATTTTACGCTATTAATGAGACATGGTTTACCATGAGACATGAGTTATTATCATTGAAACACGAGATGGAAATATATTCAACTTTACAGAACCGGTCTTTCCCTCTAATATCCTGTATAACCTTACAGTTCCTAAATGTCTATCCTCACATATGAGTATAAAATCTTCTTTGGGAGTGCAAGATGTTAGAGAGTGTATACTACCTCATTACAGCTGCAGGAGCCAGAGTTGATGCTGTTGTTCCTGCTCCCAAGGTTCCTGCTTCTTGGTCCTACTGTTCTCTGGAGTATGTGAGAGACCGCTTTGATTTGAGTAGCCTCTTTTAACTGGTTATCCACGTCATTTCCGAGTCCAGTGGCTTAACAGTAGTTTGATTCACCAATGTAATTAGCATAGTCTCTATCTCAGGGAGTGCATCATAAAAGACGGTGTTGAATATTGTAATGTCCCTTATCGATCAAGCCAAACCGCCTCAAAAACAGTTCTACTGAAACTCAGAGATAGTAGGAACTGTAGATGCTGGGGATTCTGAGATAACAAGGTGTAGAGCTGGATGGACACAGCAGGCCCAGCAGCAGTGAACTGGGTGGGTTTTTCCTGACAATCAACAATGGATTCACCGTCATCGTTAGACTCTTAATTCCAGATATTTTTTATTGAATTCAAATTCCACCATCTGCTGTGGTGGGATTCAAACTCGTTCTAGGTAACTAAAATGTTATCTAGCTTTCTGGATTAATAGCCCAGCGATAATACCACTAGGCCATTGCCTCCCCTCTTAAAGAGCTCACCTCAATGCTGCCTCCTGGCATTAACCAAGCATTAGGCAGGGGATACGCCAATGCAGGGAATGGGGTTAGTAGAGGAAAAGACCTCCCACGTATAAAGTGCCTGGTCCCACAGTGAACCTCCTCACCCTTATGACTATCCCCCACCTGCAGCCTCATGTAATCCCATCCCACCCTCAAGTGGAGCTGCTGGCCTGTGATTGGCTGGCACCTCTTGGTAGGTGGGACCTCTGCATCAGTTACACTGAAATTTCACCGGAAAAGAACAACAGGTTCAAGTGCCATTCTGCCAAATGTACTACCAGACTCCGTCCTGAGGACTCACCAGTCAATGAGAAGCACACAGTTCTGAAGCAGACGCTGCCAGGATTCCCTGTTTCAATCTCAGATCTCCTGTATCTGCAATATTTTGTTTATATGTGTTTGCCTCCTGCTCTGAAATGTAACTAAACCTGTAAAGCTATTTCCCTACCGCCTTGGACAGTGTTGCTTAATTGTCAATTTAAATAAGGTTCAAGCAGCCAGCAAGGCTGGTCTGGTGAGAATCCCAAACAGAGAAGGCAGAGACTCCATGGGAAAGGATATTTGGAGATTACCAGTGCCTTAAATCTCCCCATCAGAGGCTATAAAATTGAAGTTTGGGGAACGGTTGGGGATTGGCAGGAACATGACAGAGCGAATTGTATTGAGCATCCACAGAATGGGTAAAATGTACAGATGTACAGAGCAGCACAGTGGCTCAGTGGGTAGCACTGTTGTTTTACAGCTCCCGGGGCCTGGGTTTGATTCCACCCTCGGGTGATTGTCTCTGTGGAGTTTGCACATTCTCCCTGTGTCTGCATGGGTTTCCTCTGGGTTTTCTGGTTTCCTCCCACAAGCCAAAGATGTGCAGGTCAGGGTGGATTGGCCATGGGAAATTGCCCATAGTGTCTAGGGATGTGCAGGCTAGGTGGATTAGCCATGGAAAAATGCAGGGTTACAGGGATACGGTATGGTGGGGTGAGTCTGGGTGGGATGCTCTTCAGAGGGTCAGTGTGCACTCGATGGACCTAGTGGCCTGCTTTCACAGTGTAGGGATTCTATGATAAGTTCACGCTGATCCAGTCAGATATGCTCTTGACATTGGAGGATGGAAGGATCTTTAGTTTGTTTCTTGTGATAGAACTTGAATACTACAAATATTGTCAGTCGCTTGAAGTAATTTGTTTCTTGCCCTGGTGAGCCCAAAATTTCATTCCTCATCTTTCTCGCTGCTTATTTTTGTGTTAATGTTTCTACACTCTGTGGACTGGTCTGACGGAGAACAGTGTCACTCTCTGTGCCCAGGCAGAGTTTGGAGACTGTCATTTTGTACCAGTGTGGCAGGCTACTTTATAAAGTGTCACTTAGAGTTTGTAATGTAGCTCACTGACTGACATGGTCTAACGTTTATCGTGTTCTGCAATGAGGTGGAATGCCGTTTAATAGCAGTGATGAGGCAGTTTTTACCAACCACAATCAGAAACAGAAAGAAAACTTGACACAATCATTTCATCCAGAAATAATAGGATACTCAGTTCGGGTCAGACCATTGGTTCAATCCCAGCATTAGATCCGTCCCCATCAGATATTCATGGTGTGAAGCATCAGCCAAGGCTCAGGGCAAACCCTATCTTATTTCAGTTACAGGCTTCAGTCCCTCTCCAGAGGTCACCACAAGAAAGGAAACTGAAACTTTTAATCTCCACAGTGAGGTAATGCCACACTGTCGGAGGGTCAGTACTGACGGAGTGCCACACTGTCGGAGGGTCAGTGTTGAGGGAGCGCCACACTGTCAGAGGGTCAGTGTTGAGGGAGTGCCGCACTGTCAGAGGGGCAGAGCAGAGGGAGTGCTGCACTGTCGAAGGTTCAGCACTGATGGAGCGCCGCACTGTCAGAGGGTCAGTGCTGAGGGAGTGCCGCACTGTCGGAGGGTCAGTGCTGAGGGAGCGCCGCACTGTCGGAGGGCCAGTGCTGAGGGAGTGCCGCACTGTCGGAGGGTCAGCGCTGAGGGAGTGCCGCACTGTCAGAGGGTCAGTGCTGAGGGAGTGCCACACTGTCAAAGGGTCAGTACCGAGGAAGTGCCGCACTGTCAGTGTTTCATTACTGAGGGGGCGCCACGCTGTCAGAGGGTCAGTGCTGAGGGAGTGCCGCACTGTTGGAGGGTCAGTACTGAGGGAGTGCTGCACTGTCAGAGGGTCAGTGCTGTGGGAGGGGGCACTGTCGGAGGGTCAATGCTGAGGGAGCGCCGCACTGTCGGAGGGTCAGTGACAAGGGAGTGCCGCACTGTCGGAGGGTCAATGCTGAGGGAACGCCGCACTGTCAGAGGGTCAGTGCTGAGGGAGTGCCACACTGTCGGAGGGTCAGTGCCGAGGGAGCACCACACCGTCAGAGGGTCAGCAAAATATTCTTTGGCATCACTGTGTCCAGCTTTTTGTTGGTGCAAACAGTATTCCTTAGCTGAAACCTGGAATGGATGTTGAATTAATTCAGCACATTTCTGTCATTGGGTTAATTCTCCCTGTGAGAGATGAGCTTTTTCAGTGGCTCCCTGTGTAAATAAACCATCCGTGTTGATCCAGCTTTGATAAACCTGCTCCTGACCTCACTCTTTCCAGTTCGGATAGATTGGGAATGGGTTCCTCAGCCAGATTGAGGTGCTCTGCCCTCACTATTTGGAATAACACACCTGGAACAGAGCCAGGACCCTTTCGGTGCCTGACAATTGTTGGATTTGATAAGGTGGGCGTGTTTGCCAGAGACCCTTGTCAACATGTCAGAACAGAAAAGAACGATGCTTGAGTCAAAAGTTTATTTTTATAAATTTTGGAAAGAATAGGAGCTAATTGCAGCTTCCTCTCACTGTCACTTTGCAAAACTGTGTGTAGCCAGGATTTCACTCTCCTCCTCTCTGTGTGAGAGGAGCAGTCCTTTGTGCAATGAAGCATTTTCCCAATAAATAACTGCATCCAAACTTCACTGAATATGACGTCTTTAACCACTGAATGTTCCAGCTGAGAAGTTTCGACTTCAAGTGTTAATTCAACTCCCACTCGCTGTCAGACTCTGTAATCCTCCTGCTAATGCCTCTGTTAACATCTTCAGTGCTTGGTGTTTAAATAGAAAGAAAGCAAACCTAACGACAGCACAATCATTACCCACTGAAAAAGCTCAGCATCTGTGGAGAGAAATCAGAGTTAACGTTCCAGGACCAGACCAAAAATGTTAACTCTGATTTCTCTCCACTGATGCTGCCAGACCTGCTGTGCTTTTCCAGCAATTTCTGTTTCTGTTTCACATTTGAAACTCTGTTGGGCAACAGCTACGAATTTCCCAACAATATTAAGGGGCAGCATTTTGGAGAAGAAAAGCAGGAGCCGTACAGTATGAAAACAGACCCTTTGGCTCAACTTGCCCATTCCGACCATGTTCCCAAATTAAACTACTCCCAATGGCTTGGCCCATATCCCTCTAAACCATTCCTATCCATGAACCTGTCCAAATGCCTTTCAAATGTTGTAACTGTACCTGCATCTACAACTTCCTCTGGCAGTTATTTCCACACACGCATCACCTTCTGTGTGAAAAAGTTGTCCCTTAGATCCCTTTTAAGTTTTTCCCCTCTCACCTTTAACCTCTGCCCTCTAGTTTTGAACTCCCCAAAGGAAAAGACCTTTGCCATTCACCCTATCCATGCCCCTCATGATTTTATAAACCTCCATAAGGTCACCCCTCATCCTCCTTACACTCAGTGAAAAAAGGTCCAAACATATCCAACCTCTCTTCATATCTCAAGCCTCTAGTCCCAGTAACAGGAGATTGGCACTCAGTTAAGATGCTCATTTGAAGAGTATGATGAGCTGATTAGCCTCTTTCTGTGTTGTAACACTCTGTGATTGTGATTCTGTTATGATGCCATGCAATTCAATGGTTGTGGGGGAATTTCAAATCTCCATTGACTGATCAGTTGGCATAATGGAATGCAAATATTTAATTATTTTGCCTTTCCAGTGAAAATGATTGATTCGAGTGGTTGAAATTGGGTTATCATCCAATGTAAACACTTTTACCAGAGTGTGGAGTGCTCAGCCTGTGAGGAAGCTGATTAAAAATCAGTGACGATAATTTCAAAAGAAATTATACTGAACCATTTATTAATTTCATTGTTGTACAGTAGTCAATTTCTTAAGATATTAAAACACTCTTCAATATCAAAAGTTGCAAAAAATGCTGCTGACGAAGACACAAATACATTTTCATGTATGAAACCATTATCTGTGACTGAACTAATCTTCGAACAAAGAACCCATAGAATTCTTTCGCTAAGCCTTGTGTATGATTGGTATATTTGTGTTGAGGTTGAATGTCGTGCAGAGAACATGGACAACCCTGGGGTCAGGTTTGGTTTGAACAAATTGAATCTTGAATTGATCTTAAAGGAACATGGAAACAATTGACGCTGGGTGTAGCTCTCTCGAGTATGAAATTCCTTGACCTTTTGCACTGGTTTGATTAATTTCTTCCCAGTTTGTGCTGAACTTTGAACACCGAGTGAAACCTCACACCCATCCACAGTCCCTGACTCAACCTTGATATTTGAGACTGGCTGCTTTTTTGAATGGGGTTGATGTGGGCAGTACCTACGCAGTATACCACTACCCTGATGATAGCTCAGCTGCTCAAATATAACAATAAGAACTGACTTTGTGCAAATATTTGAACCTCCTGTTTTGCAGAATGACTGTCCTCTTCAGTCCTCCTCCTATTTCACAACATGCAGCATGGTAAATATAAAGAGGGCTGGATTTTCTTCCCACTCTGCATTGGGTATACAAATCTTAGGTTTGTTTCTGAGAAAACTCACAGAGGCACTGGATAATTTGGCTTTTTTTAATCAATCCTTCTCAGGATGTGGGTGTCACTGGCTGGCCCAGCATTTATCACCCATCCCTAGTTGCCTTCTTAAACTTCGGTGGTCCATGTGCTGTAGGTCAACCCACAGTGCTCTTAGGGAGGGAATTCCAGGATTTTGACCCAATGACCCAATGACACTGAAGGAATGGTGATATATTTCCAAGTCAGGATGGTGAGTGGCTTTGTAGGCAGCGGAATGTCCCTTCTAAATAAAATAACAGGTCTTTTGAAAGCAATATCGGCCAACTGAGTGGCATGCTGGGAAAACTGGCCAGTTGAACAGAATGCTGGGAATTGAATCAGACCAGGCAGACAGGTCTGCAAACTGGTTGCCTTTGATTGATTACAATGAGACAGTGTTAATGAAACAGTGGAACTGAGCTCAGAAATCACCAACACCAGGTTATAGTCCAACAAGTTTATTTGAAGGCACAAGCTTTTGGACTGAGACTCAGAAACCTTGTGTCTTCAAATAAACTGTGGGACTATAACCTGGTGTCGTGTGATTTTTGACCTTGTCCACCCCAGTCCAACACTGGCGCCTCCACAACAGTGGAACTGAAAGCTTGCAGTGTTCACTGTCAAATTGAATCAAGCCAGGCAGATATTCAAACAATTCACCTTGATTGACGATTGAATGGTTGTTGATTAGATAATGCTGCAAGTTTTCGGGTGGAACAATAGATCTGAGTTTCAGCAGATAACAAGGTGTGGAGCTGGACGAACACAGCAGGCCAAGCAGCATCAGAGGAGCAGGAAAGCTGACGTTTCAGGCCTAGACCATTCTTCAGAGACTACCATGCTTACCTGGTCTGGCCTGCACGTGACTCCAGACCCACAGCAATGTGGTTGACTCTCAACTGCCTCTGGGCAATTAGGGATGGACAATAAATGCTGTCTAGCCAGCAAAGCCCTCATCCGTTAATAAATAAAACAAAAGTCAGAACTAATTGTTCACTTAAAGGCCTCAACAGGAGACCAGGCTATCCAGAACCTTATCACCACCTGCAAGCTCCCTGCCCAGTTAAATGTTCCTCCACCAAACCCACCATGTCCCTGGGCACAAAATTGTAACCAATATCCTCATTTTCTTCTCACTCCACAGGTGCTAACTTGGTTTCCAGTACTTACTGTTCATTTTCTGACAGGACTAGACAGGTCAGATACAGGAAGGATGGTTCCTAAAGGTGGGGCGAGTCCAGAACCAAGGGTTTAAGGATAAGCAGTAAACTTTATAGGGCTGAGCTGAAAGAAATGTCTTCACCCAGAGAGTGGTGAGCCTGTGGAAACAAGAGATTGTGTTTTCATGAAGGAGGTGGATAAAGTTCTTGTGGCTAAAGGTTTCAAAGAGTATGGGGGAGAAAGTGGGAACAGGGCACTGAGTTGAATGATCAGCCATGATCGTATTGAACGGTGGAGCAACTGGGGGCTAAATGGCCTATTCTTGCCCCATCTTCTACATTTCATGTACGCAATATAAATTTAAGCCCCGTGTTCTCACCCTTAGATATGAAAGCCCAGTATTCCTTAAGATTCTTTGATTACTTCCGTGCCTGATGCAATATATTTAATGATCTTTCTGAGTGGGCACTCCAACCACTAAATACCTATGTTCCTCTATTCTAGCTTTTACATCATTTAGAAACTTCCTTGTTTTATCCTTTTTGTGATCAAATGGATGGTGTCATATTGGCCAACAGTGAACCTTATCCATCACGGTTTCATCCATCACCTCATCCATCTTCATCTCTTTGGAACTCCGTAATGTATCCAGGAGCACAGGCCTTGGTGCTGCTGCTTTTCCAGGCTCCCAGCCTGAGCTCAGATCACCCTAGCCCTGGGTCATAGCACCCTTATATAATCATACAATCCCGGGATCCATTTTCCACTGCACTGTCTAGAATACTGAAGCCTCTTTGTGTCATTGGCAGGAAGATACAGAGTCATAGAAAAGCTGAACAGAAGAGACAAGGAAAGGGAAATAAACAGGCAGTCAAACATGGCCGGAGAGAGGTTACACCCAAGTATGTAAAAGTACAGAATGATCCAACATTATTTAATGTTGAATCTGAGGCAGGAACAATAAAGTTGAAAGTAATCTGTGCGGCATTGTGAGATAAGTGGCACTTTGTTTATAAATCAAGCCTCAATTCATATTGAATGCCAACAAGCGAAATGGTCCATCAGATCTCTGATCTGTGCCCATTAGACTGCTATAGTCAACCACATGCTGAGTTAAATAAAAACAATATAAATGGCCTTCAACTGAATCTCTCAGTGAGATGGTAGGGTAAAATCAAACAGTATTAATTTTTTAGTATGTGTTCATAATACAAAGTGCTGTTGCGTATTTAAAGGGTGACTCACGACGGAGCAAGATTTCTGTGTGGAATGCAATTAAGGAAGCATTGAGGGTCCATCTAAAACCGAAATCACAGGCTTATCAGCACTCAAAGCTCATTGTCGAAGCTATATTCATGGCCAACTCATGTTTATAAAATCAGATTTCAAATTAAACAAAAGGGCCTGGACTTTCAGGGAGAATGTGTCAGCAAACTCCTAATGAGATGGTTTGTCGTTATTTATTGAGTGTGTTCAGAGAGGATTCACTGCCTTATGCAGAGTGCTGCGTGGTTGCGGTAAACTAATGAAAACATACAGCCATTCGATGAGCATTTTATTCCCAATGTTCCAGCACCCGGTTCTTCATTAACCTCCAGGTTTTTATCATTCACATTCCTAGGGGACACTGCCACCCAACTCCAAACCACTCCCCCGACCCCTCACATCCTCCCCCCTACTCCCCCAAGTGCCTGGTCATTGTGGGTAGTCAGATCAATCTGAGATAACTCCGTTCTCTGGATGAACACAACAGGTCAAGCAGCATCATAGGAGCAGGAAAGCTTGACGTTTCGGGCCCAGACCCTTCATCAGAAATGGGGGAGGGGAAGAGGGTTCTGAAATAAATAGGGAGAGAGGGGGAGGCGGACAGAAGATGGATAGAGGAGAGGATAGGTGGAGAGGAGGCAGATAAGTCAAAGAGGCGGGGAACCCCACCTCTTCCTCCATTACATTGATGACTGTATTGGCGCCGCCTCGTGCTCCCATGAGGAGCTTGAACAGTTCATCCACTTCACCAGCCCCTTCCACCCCAACCTGAGGTTCACCTGGACAATCTCCAACACTTCTCTCTCCTTCCTGGACCTCTCTGTCTCCATCTTGAGTAACCGCCTAGAAACCGATGTCCATTTCAAGCCCACTGACTCCCACAGCTACCTGGAATACACCTCCTCCCACCCACCCTCCTGCAAAAATGCCATCCCCTATTCCCAATTCCTTCGCCTTCGCCACATCTGCTCCCAGGATGAGGCATTCCATTCCCGTACATCTCAGATGTCCTCATTCTGCAACGACCGCAAACTCCCCCGCAATTCCTGCAACTCATCCCTCACACCCCATCCCCGCAATAACAACCAAAAAAGAATCCCCCTCGTCCTCGCGTACCACCCCACCAACCTCCGGATCCAACGCATCATTCTCCGACACTTCCGCCATCTGCAATCCGACCCCACTACCAAAGACGTTTTTCCCTCCCCACCCTTACCTGCTTTCCGGAGGGACCATTCTCTCTGGGACTCCATTGTCTCCTCCACACTGCCTTCCAGCCGCACCACACCCAGCACTTTTCCCTGCAACCGCAGGAAGTGCTACACCTGCCCCCACACTTCCTCCCTCACCCCAATCCCAGGCCCCAAGAAGACTTTCCACATCAAGCAGATGTTCACCTGCACATCTGCCAATGTGGTATACTGCATCCGCTGTACCCGTTGTGGCTTCCTCTACATCGGGGAAACCAAGCGGAGGCTTGGGGACCGCTTTGCAGAACACCTGCGCTCAGTTCGCAACAAACAACTGCACCTCCCAGTCGCGAACCATTTCAACTCCCCCTCCCATTCGTCAGACGACATGTCCATCCTGGGCCTCCTGCAATGCCACAGTGATGCCACCCGAAGGCTGCAGGAACAGCAAATCATATTCAGCCTGGGAACCCTGCAGCCCAATGGCATCAATGTGGATTTCACAAGCTTCAAAATCTCCCCTCCCCCAACCGCATCCCAAAACCAGCCCAGCTCGTCCCCGCCTCCCTCACCTGTTCTTCCTCTCACCTATCCCCTCCTCCCACCTCAAGCCACCCCCATCTCCTACCTACTAACCTCATCCCTCCCCTTGACCTGTCCGTCCTCCCTGGACTGACCTATCTCCTCCCTATCCCCCCACCTACACCCACCTTTACTGGCTCCATCCCCGCCTCTTTGACTTGTCTGCCTCCTCTCCACCTATCCTCTCCTCTATCCATCTTCTATCCACCTCTCCCTCTCTCCCTATTTATTTCAGAACCCTCTTCCCCTCCCCCATTTCTGATGAAGGGTCTAGTCCCGAAATGTCAAGTTTTCCTGCTCCTATGATGCTGCTTGGCCTGCTGTGTTCATCCAACTCCACACCTTGTTATCTCGGATTCTCCAGCATCTGCAGTACCTATTATCTCTAACTCCGTTTTCTTTCACTCAGAAATAACAATGGCTCAGGCATTCCGAAGGCATTGGAACAGTGAGGATTAAGTTTGCATATTGGCACCATGTGGATTCCTGCATACAACTGACTCTGTGGGAATTGTCTGGAAAGTTGAATTTTCCGGTGGGCAATTCCCAATGTCTAGAACCCTCAGAAAGAGTCCATTGAAATCAGAGAATTTTAGTGGCTTCTGACTCATTGTAGTTTAATGGTTACCCAGGATAGAACCCCACTCTGCCTAACTAGAATCTACCCACCTTCATCTTCAAATATTCAGTGGCCCCCATCCCCTCCTCCACTGCATTTTCAGCCAGAGAGTTCCAAAGTCACACAACTGTCTGAGAGAAAAATAACATCCAATCTTTGTCCCGAAAGGGTGACCTCCTTCAATCTGAAACAACACCAGAAAGTGCTGGATAAACTCAGCAGGTCTGCAGTATCCATGGAAAGAAGGCAGAGCAAATGTTTCAAGTCCAGTGACCATTCTTCAGAACTAGCCACTGGACTTCCAAGCATTAACTCCGTTTCCCTCTCCACAGATTCTGCCAGACTTGCTGAGTTTCCTCTAGCATTTTCTCATTTTGTTTCAGATTCAGGAGTTGGGGTCATCCTTGCAGGACTGAGATTAGATACTTTTTTCCTCTCAGAGAATTGTGTGACTTTTGGAACTCTGTGCCTCAGCATCCTCAGTTCTTTTTTTTTTAACCATTGTACTGGTTTGGGTCATTGACATGGACAATGAGAGTAAGAACCCTCTTGCTTTGGGCTGACCCCCAAGAGGAAAGATCCTTTCCTGTTGCTTGGTGAGACGGGATTAGTCTAGTTCTGTTTTGCTCTACATTCTGAAGAAGGTGGGATTTGAGCCCTAGCCATTGGGAGTCAGAGGCAGAGACACTATTACTAATCCATCGCCCCATGTTCTATACCAGCCTGCAAACAAGCAACACATTGATTTTAAAATTCTCAGCCACATTTTCAAATTCCTGTAAGACTTTGTCCTTCCATATCTCTGTGATCTCATCCATCCCAAAGCCCTCTGAAATCTCTATACTCCTCTAATTCTGATGTCTTTTGGGTACCTGGTTTTAATCCCTCCTTGGTTTCTCCGACTTTAGCTGCTGGAATTTAAGCCCTGAAATTATCTCCTTAAATCTCTCTGCAAAGACAGTCCTTAAACCTGATTTCTCTAACCAAGTTTTAGGCATCTGACCTAATACCTTTTTTTAAGTGGGTCAGTGTCATTTTTTGCTGTACAATGGCCCTGTAAAGCAGCTTGGGATGTTGCGTTAGATCAAGACACAATATAATTATATGTTCTGAGGAAGGGTCACTTGACCTGAAATGTTTACTCTGATTCCTCTCCACAGATGCTGCCAGACCTGCTGAGCTTTTCCAGCAATTTCCGTTTTTGTTTCTGATTTACAGCATCTGCAGTTCTTTTGGTTTTTATATAACTATCAGATATTGTTTATAGAGGCAGACACACAATACATTGTATATGCGATGAAGTTATATTGAATTTACAGCACAGAACAGGCCACTCAGCTGACAGCTTTATCCACATAATACTTTTCCCATCCTTTTCACACCATCTATCAGTAATTCTTTCCGTTGCTATCTTCCTCAAATATAACATCACTTTAAATGTATCAGTAATGTTCACATTGACGAGTGTGCACGCTCCTGTTTCTCTTGGTTTAGGATATAGGTCAGGCATTGTGAAATTGCTGGAATAATATCAATGAAAGTAAGGTTCAGGTTGCTGAAAGAAAAGGCTAATATATAGGGCAGACCTTAAAATAAAGAATGGCTGACAAACACAGGCTCACATTTGTCTGCAATGTGATTTGGATCAAATCCAGTTTTTGTGCATCATGTGTCTGTGGGGACAAGTAGATTAAGTTCAGGACTGATGCCAGTAAAAATCTCAATTATTAAAATTATCCAAACAATTTCCATGAACTACTTTGTGCCCAATAGTATCATTGTGAAGTGTGGAGAGAGCGAGTAACAGCTGCTGCTTCTCTGCTTAGTAAAGGCAAGGATTTCATTAAGGAGTTAAGGTTTGCTAAAGCACTCTATGTAAAACACTGGAGACCTTTCCTTTCCATTTGCTGTCTTTTTATATGCCTTGAATAACATTAAAACTTTGTCTAATTGTTTAACATTGCAACATATTCACTGCAAAAAACACAAAGGGTTTACTTTGATCTAATGCGTGAGTCAGGGATTTTGAACTCAGACACACTATAGTTCCTGTGCTCCCCACCATAAGAACCCACATGTCCTCTCAATAATTGGTGGAAAATAAATTTTCTCCTCTTAACTGAAGAATATACCCCACAAATAGAAGCTATTGTGTAGCAATTTATTTACTACCATTTGAATGTTATTTCAGTTGTGACATAACCATAAAAAACTAAAATTCATCAACTTTTTCTAAGTAATTTCTACCCCACCTTCTCCCATATCTCAGTCCCAATCACCCATCTTCTCCCATATCTCTCAGTCCCACTCACCCACCTCCTCCCATATCTCAGTCCCACTCACCCATCTTCTCCCATATCTCTCAGTCCCACTCACCCACCTTCTCCCATATCT
>JAHRHZ010000001.1:1164199-1216085 GCA_024137785.1 Ginglymostoma cirratum
TTCAGAACCCTCTTCCCCTCCTCCATTTCTGATGAAGGGTCTAGGCCTGAAACGTCAAGCTTTCCTGCTCCTATGATGCTGCTTGGCCTGCTGTGTTCATCCAGCCCCACGCCTTGTTATCTCGGATTCTCCAGCATCTGCAGTACCTTTTATCTCTTATCCTTGATTATCCCAGAGTCCACTTGCCAACCAATCAACTCTTCTCTCATGCAGGATAAATTTTAGTATTCTTGCAAACGGTCCTGACAAATGCAAGGCAAAAATCTCCAACAAAATGTTTCTTTTATCAGCAATAGTCGACTTCTGTAATAGCAAACCACATTTATCTTAAACAGGTTGATTCTGGTGTTAATTTATCACAACTTGAGTTGATGTAGCACCTTAAATGTTGCAAAACAGCCTAAGGTGCTTTGCCGGAACATTATCAGACAAAGAGTGTCACTGAGCCACATGTGGAGACTTTAGGACTGTTGATCAATCCAGGTCAGTCTTAAGAAACATCTTAAAGGATGAGAGAGCAAGAGAGAGAGATGGACAGAGAGAGAGAGAAAGACAGAGATGGAGAGGTTTAGGGAAAGGATTCCAGCAAAAGGACCAGGGACATTGCAGATATCACTAAGGCAAAAGCTGAAGATACTGAACAAAAGGAGGAGTGTGAGGATCTTGGGGTGTGGCAGGAGATGACAGAGACAGCAAGGGGTGAGGGGAGAGATGTGAACACAAAGATAATGCCAATTAGAAAATGCTGGGTTAATTGACAAACATCACGTACGCAGCATCATTATTGTATCAGTCAGAGGAGAGGGAGGAATATGATAGTGGGGAAAGGGAAACGATTCATAAACCTTGTCCAGGAGCACATGTTGAAACTGGATAATCTTCTCTTTTTCCTTCATACGTGAACAGTCTGCTGCAACCTCAGGACTGAGAGGCCTGGGAATGCGCAACTGGATTAATATCAAACATGTTTTGCATCACTGACGATCTCTGGTGCCCGGAGACACCTTCCACAATACATATGCAGATGAAGAGTTTAGTTTCCAGCTCCTGTTTCCTGAAACATCAATGGAAGGTTTTGATTTTTAAAGTTAATTGCTACCCATTTAGCCTACTTTTCATTCTCTGTCATCTATCTTATCTCTCTCTCTCTCCCTCACTGTCTTCCTCTCTTTTTCCATCTCCTGTGGTCTTCCTTTCTAAACAGCCAAGCGGTTTGGTACCTTCACGAAAACCAAGGAGATGAGCATGATGATAAAGGCTATCACATTCATGACTTGTTGCAGCACCAAAAGGACTAATTACATCTGTGGCTGAGAGGACTTGTTTAAAACAGTCCAGGCATCTGGTCCTTCCAGATGTTAGATTCCAGAGCTCACAGTTGACTGCCTCCTGTCTTGTTGCCTGTACCTCTGTCATTTGATGTTCCAGTCACCCAAAATTTCAGGTTCACCATCTCCTGGACCCAGGTGCTCCAAGGGAAGATTGCCAGTCAGAAAACATGCATAGGAATCGACACTTGCATGGGTCTTACTCTCAGGAGATGCTCTAAACTTCAGAGCTAAATTCAACCCTCATTCAATCTGGGCATTACCCCCCCCCCCAATTAGCTGATGTCACAGTAGGTAAACCTGTTTCCTGTTTGTTGGCTCACACTAGGCTCCGTGACCTATCCTTCCCAGATCAACACTGGCTCCCCGTCTGATGAGACCTCAATGTTCAAATTCCCACACTGACAGAGCTGCTGCGAATTTTCTGTTTCCTCATTTTCCAGATTTCCAGCATCTGCAGTATTTTACTTTTGAATTAAAATCGCCATCTTTCTTTTCAAATTACTCAACATCCTCTCACCTCCCTATCTGTGTGAGCTCCTCCGGCTCCTACGCTCCTCTCTACCTCTGTAACTTCCTCTACCCTTTACACCCCTCCCTATCTGTGTCAACTCCTCCAGCCCCACACCTTCCCCCATCTGTCACTTCCTCCAACCCTTACACCCCTCCCTATCTCTGTCATTTCCTCCAACCCCTACACCCCCTCCTCATCTCTGTCACCTCCTCCAGCCCCTACACCCCTCCCTATCTGTGTCACCTCCTCCAGCCCCACACCTTCTCCCATCTGTCACCTCCTCCAACCCTTACACCCCCCCATCTCTGTCATTTCCTCCAGTCCCTACACCCCGCCCCGTCTCTGTCTCCTCCTCTAAGCCCTACACCCCTCCCTATCTCTGTCACCTCTCCCAGCCCCTACACCTCCTCCCTATTTGTCACCTCCCCAGCCCCTACACCCCTCCCTATCTCTGTCACCTCCGCCAGTCCCTACACCGCCTCCCTATCTCTGTCACCTCCTCCAGCCCCTACACCCCCCCTATCTCTGTAACCCCCTCCAGCCCCTACACCCCCTCCCTATCTCTGTCACCTCTCCCAGCCCCTACCCCTCCTCACTATTTGTCACCTCCCCAGCCCCTACACCCCTCCCTATCTCTGTCACCTCCTCCAGTCCCTATACCTCCTCCCTATCTCCGTCACCTCCTCCAACCCCTACACCCCCTCCCTATCTCTGTAGCCCCCTCCAGCCCCTACACCCCCTCACTATCTCCGTCACCCCCTCCAGCCCCTACACCCCCTCACTATCTCCATCACCCCCTCCAGCCCCTTCACTGCCTCCCTATCTCTGTCACCTTTTCCAGCCCCGATTCCCCCCTCCCTATCTCCGTCACCCCCTCCAGCCCCCACACCCCTCCCTATCTCTGTCACCTTTTCCAGCCCCAACTCCCCCACATCTCTGTCACCCCCTCCAGCCCCTATACCACCTCCCTATCTCAGTCACCTCCCCTCACCGTTACACCCTCCTTCTTTATCAAAGCTGCCTTTTTGAATGAATTGCTGGTGCAATTTGGGAAACTGTGCAAGGAAAATGCATTTGTTTCATATTTTATTCCTGTCGTAAGATTTTCTGCATAAATTTTGGATGTTTACAAAATGTGCCCAAATTTGCTGGTCCGATTTTAGAGCTATCATGCTCTTTATCATCATTTTCTCTTCAAAATAGTCAGAAGTAAATGATTCTCAGCTCTCTCCTATAAAGATGAAGATAAATACTTCTGCAACCGCGACGGCAGTCACCAGTGTGAATGTGAGGTTGCTGTCTGCTGTCCTCGCTTGTGTATTCTCAATCAGTCAGGCAGCAGTTCTTCTGCTGTCTCCTGCGCACACAGAGCTTTGAGAGCTAGAAATGCCGAGTGTTCTGAATTCCTTCCATCACACAACGCCTTTCAATGTGTGATAACAAGGTGTAGAGCTGGATGAACACAGCAGGCCAAGCAGCATCAGAGGAGCAGGAAAGCTGACGTTTTGGTCCTAGACCCTTCTACAGCCCCAAGTTTAAACAGAATTTGCAATCATTCTTGTTCCCCAACATCACAAAGCAGCTCAGTCTGAACAATTTTGATAAATGAAGGAAATTCCTCCTCCTCTCAAACATGGGAGAGTATTTTCTATTGTTTCTCAAACCAGGTTTATAGACAAGTACCTGGCTAGACAAAATGGGACGAATAGTTTGCAGTTTGAACTGGTGGCATGTGAGGTTCGTGTGTATGGAGGGGACTCTAACTAAATTACCAATATTTCAGGAGCCATGATTTCTTTTTCAAACCATCCTGGAGTGACACTGAAAATGTACTTGTATTGTGAGAGTTTTATGAGATAAAGGAGTAAACATAGAAAAGAATTAACTTTTTCCTGTTTCAAAAAATCAGGTATTTTTTTTGCTGACGGAAAAATCCAGAGTTTGGAAAGTGTTTGCTTTCAGTTCTCAGGAGTTTGCATTGAAGTTAAATATAAAAACAGTTTTGTCTGAGGGAGTTGGTTGCAAATAGGTTACTTCAGAGTAAGGGTTTTAGTTAGAAAGTTCCAGACCAGAAGTGTTTGGTAGGAATCCTAAAGGGGCTGAGAAAGTCTAAGCTCAGTTGTGTGAATACTCAAGGAATAAGCTACCAAATTCTCAAGAGCAGGAATTAGAACATGGAACAGTACAGCACAGAAACAGGCCCTTCGGCCCACAATGTTGTGCCAAACATGACACCAAATGAAACTAATCCCTTCTACCTACCCTTGGTCCATATCCCTCCATTCCTTGCATATTCATGTGCTTATCTAAAATCCCCTTAAATGCCCCTGTCCTATCTGCCTCCACCACCCCTGGCAGTGTGTTCCACACTCCTACCACTCTCTGTTTAAAAAACTTGCCCTTCACATCTCCTTTGAACTTTTCTCCTCTCACCCTAAATGCATGCCCCCTAGAATTAGAAGGAATAATTGAACCAAAGCCATAGATGTGATAGAGATAGGAGCTGTGTGCAGTATTTGAATACTGAAAACTGATGGTATTGGGATACATGGGATTACACTTTTACCATGTGCTTCAGAATTTTCCAAATTGTGTTATATGAAAATATCTTGGCTTATTCTATTTTACTTTCATTTCTTTTGCTTGATAAACTTCTATTTTATTGTTAAAACTGAATCTACAGACTTATGTTTCAGTGAAAGGCCACTTTGTTAAAACCAAAATCAAGCAAAAGATGATCTATTAAGCCAGATTTCAATCTGGGATCTGACTTGTCCAATAATAATGACTGGTGAGATCATAAAGTACATGGAAGACTTGGATAATTTATCCTGGGGAATACAACAGCCATTCACCCCCTCATAAGACGTAACCACCAATAACAGTTTGGGATTTAGCAAAGAGGTGTAAGGAATTGATGTGACCTCGTGGGAATGATATTCTCCTTAGTCTCCAGGGGCAATTAGGTGTATGTTGGGGTACACCCAGTCTACTAGGAACTCTAGACCTAACCAATGCATCCCACCCATTTCCCAACCTCCATACTTGCTTGCAATAAATTGGTTTTCCATCTATTTCCAGGTCTGATGAAAGTTACTCAGTTTGAAGAGTTAACTTTTCATTTGTAACATGTGTCCAGTTATTAGTGATTTGACACTGGCCTGAGCTGTGCATCTTGTGGTTCTTTTTGCCTCTTTGTTCAGACTTCAAACTTAAGATTTAACAATAGGTCTGCCTTAATCATACAGTTTCAGTCAGGAATAATGAAATATTAAAGGGTGATTTCATACTAAATGCTGCGATGAAGATTCTGACCTCTCCAGGGGGACATTCATGAAACGGTGACTCTGAAAATCTGTTCAAGGATGGAGTTGTCCCGTTTAAGGACAGAATTTGATGTAAAGTCAATATAGTGTGGAGCTGGAGGAACACAGCAGGCCAGGCAGCATCAGAGGAGCAGGAGAGTCAACGTTTCAGGCCTGGCCCCTTCAGCAGGATTCAGTTCTGCGGAAGAGTCCAGGTCTGAAACATTTACTTTCCTGCTCCTCTGATGCTGCCTGGCCTGCTGTGCTCCTCCAGCCCCACACTGTATTACCTCTGACTCCAGCATCTGCAGTTCTTGCTATCTCTGGGTTTGAGGTAAAATTTAGTTTCCACTCTGCTGCTGGGCTTATAGTGAGGTGCAGCGAGCCACTGGAGGTTGTGCATCCTTCAGTTCCGTGTTCAATTGGATTGTCATGGTTGGTTCTGCTGGCTCTGCATCAGACCTCTGCTCAATTTAGGTCCTTTGACAATCTCAGAGAGTCATAGAGTTGTACATCATGGAAACAGACCCTTCAGTCCAATTCATCCTTGCTAACCAGATATCTTAAATTCATCTAGTCCCATTTGCCAGCATTTGGTCCATATCCCTCTAAACCCTTCCTATTCATATACCCATCCAGATGCCTTTTAAATGTTGTAATTGTACCAGCCTCCACCATTTCCTCTGGCAGCTCATTCCATACACGCACCACCCTCTGTGTGAAAATGTTGCCCCTCAGGTCCCTTTTCAATCTTTCTCCTCTCACCTTAAACCTATGCCCTCCAGTTTTGGATTTCCCTACCCTGGGGGAAAGATCTTGATTATTCACCCTATCCATGCCCCTCCTGATTTTATAAACCTCTATAAGGTCACCCCTCAGCCTCTGACACTCCAGGGAAAATAGCCCCGCCCTATTCTGCCTCTCCCTATAGCTCAAACTGTCTAACCCTGGCAACATCCTTGTAAATCTTTCCTGCACCCTTTGAGACTGAGATGAGGAGGAATTTCGTCTCTCAGTGGACCACAATAGAACCCTAGCCAGTTGGAGTTAAGCCTTTTGATAGGCCTCGAACCCACAGCAGGATTTGGAATCAGAAAGCAAAGAATTCATCTTCCTCTGGCCGTTTCTTAAGACTTCAAGGAGCCATATCAGTATTCCAAATCCTTTGGACGCTTGCTGCTATTTACCTTTGCATGCGGTCTACTCAATATCAACCTGCCTCTGCGATCTCCAACTCCGGGAGGATCAGTAGTTCTCAGATGCTATTTAAATTCTGCTTGAACTTCCTTTGCTGTGGAACCAGCTGATCAGTAGCTCAGTGCCTACTAGTGTCATCATTAGGGATGAACGTGTGAGGCATCCACAGCTGAATAGCCAAATCACAGTGAGTATGGTGCATTTGACAAAGAGAAAGATTATAAGTAATGAAAGAAACTTGCATTTGTATCAACTCTTTTCATATTTCTCAGAAATATCTGAAATTGTTCCACACAGAACTAATTACTTTGATGTCCATTGATGACTGATCTGACAGCAGGTAGTGAGGGCACAACATGGTCCAAATGGGGTCGCTGCCATCTCAGGGGTAGACTATGCTGTGGCATGTGCTAGATTGGGTCTTTCCTGGAGGATATAGTCTCAGAATGAAGAGGTGCCAATTTAAGGCCAAGATGAGAAATGTTATTAGTCTTTGGAACTCCTTGCCAGAGGGAGTTGTGGGGACAGAGTCCTTGTGTATATTTCAGGCAGAACTAGATAGATTCCTGATCAGTCAGGGAATCAAAGGATATGGAAAAAGGGCAGGAAAGTGGATGTGAGGAAAGTTGGATCAGCCATAATTCTATGAATTGGCAGATTAGGCTCAAGGGACCAAATACCCTCACCCTTTCCCTATTTCTTACCGTTTTAGAATGAGGCAGAGACAGATCCCAGAGGATGAAGTAAACAGGCTCCAGGCAGCTCTCACCCAGTTCAGGGAAGTGTAAGCAATCATGTGACACTACCTAGAGAAGAGGAAATTCTTTCCATCCCTTCGCTCCTAATCATCTTGGCGATTGGCTGTCATTTTTGACAGTGTGAAATGTCATGTGGAAAAAAATCACATCCACAGCTGTGGATTATAGAATCCCTGCAGTGTGGAAGCCAGCCATTCAGCCCATCAAACCTGTAACCATTCTCTGAAGAGCATCCCACCTACACCCATACCTCTACTCTTCCCCTGTAATTCCTATGGCTAATCCACCTAACCTGCCCATCCCTGGACATTGTAGCACTGCCAATCCACCCTGAACTGTACCATTTTTGACAATGGGAGGAAACCCACGCAGACACAGGGAGAATGTGCAAACTCCACACAGGCAGTTGCCAAGGCTGGAATTGAACCTGGGACCCTAGTGCTGTGAGGCAGCAGTGTTAGCCAATGTGCTGCCCTGATCAGCTCTAGCTTAAGACAGAGTGTGTTATTCTATCACTGTGACAGTGCAGGTGATCCCTAACAGTGAGGATCTAATTGGCACAGAGATTCCCCCGTGCTTCCTTCTCAAATAATCCTAAAAGCTAATGCATGCTCTCTTCAATAATTCAATCCAAACCATCATTATCTTTTGCCAAGTCCTGTTCTGCTGGTCATTATACAGCCTGAGCAATTGGTCTGTTTACATTCCTACTTCTCTTACAGATTCCTGGTCCCTTTTGGATCAGGACGAAACAGACCGCAGATATTTTTTCATGCTATTGTACTTCTGTTTCTGAACTGAATTAGAATTTACATCCCAGGCTCACTGCTCAACTGGCTTCAGTGATTTTTAAAAAATGCTTTTAACGAACCTACTTTGATACCTCCAGTACAGGTCGAACTTGAAGAGATATTCTTTAACCCAGAGTGTGAGCAATTGCACTGACTCTCTTGGGCCCCCTAAGAGCAGCACCTCTGGCAGTTCAGCACCTAGCTCCATATTGGAGTGACATTCTCGATTTTCGGGATTAAATCCAGCAGGAATTAAACCCCCAATGTCTGCCTCACTGGCAAAAACACTACTATCTGAAACACCACCGAGGTGACTAATCACTCATTTTAATTATAATGTTAAAAATACACATGAGAAGGACATTTCTTAACATCCCTGAACAGTTTAATTAGAAACTATCCACAAGTTGTTTGCCTGGAGCTGGTAGTGTCTTTACCTCTGAGCCAGGAGGTTCAAGTCCCACCTGCTCCAGAGGCATGTTATAATATTGTTCAACAGGTCAATTAGGGAAAATAACGAAAACACAAACTGGTTTGAGGTGTCTACTGGGATGATTCAGGCAGTGCTCACCCACAAGGAAGCAAAGTTTGAATTACGTAAGTGTGATTTGTTATGATGCAGCTATAAATTGCTGTTAATTTAGTTCAATCAGTTGATTTGGTTTAATTAAAAGTCTCGCAATGATAGACTGAAGGAGCTCGTGGTGCAGTTGTACTGCCCCTACCCTGAGATCAGCTGAGGCAGGTTTAAATCTTACCCATTCCACTACATCCCTGAACCGGTTGATTTAAAATGTAAAGACAGACCTGTCGAGACACTAGGTTAAGCAGGAGGGAGTCAGACAGATTGCGTTGTACAAATCAATCGAAAAAAATCATTCTTTGGATCATTCTGCAGCCTGAACCAATTGGTTTAAATAGCCTGTACCTGATCTGTGTGTAAATATCAGTTTTAAAGTTCAGAAACAGCAATGTGGAATAAACTTGCTGAATAATTGATTTCTATTATAGCTTTAAAGCTACAAGAATCCTTATGAAAACAGATTTAAAAGTCTTAAAATCTGTAACTTTTTCACACAGCGGGTGATGTGTGTATGGAATGAGCTGCCAGAGGAAGTGGTGGAGGCTGGTACAATTACAACACTTAAAAGGCATCAGGATCGGTATATGAATAGGAAGGGTTTAGAGGGCAATGGGCCAAATGCTGGGTCAGACTGGGATGTCTGATTAACATGGATGAGTTGGACTGAAGGATCTATTTCCATGCTGTAGCTGTATGACTCTGTTATCTTAAACATCATAAACCTATTTAATAATAATTGGAAAAGCCATGGGGCTTTTTTGAGAATTGAATCTTTAAGCAAGGCCATCCTTTTTTCCAGTGAAGAATATTTCTCCCTTTGGCTCCATTCTCTGATGATACAGACCAACCCCTGACCCTATGCTTTGGACTTTCCAAAGAGAAAAAGAAAGAGAGAGAGAGAGAGAGGGAGAGGGCAGCTCCTGGGACAGGAGTGCATTTGCATGGTTTCTCACTGTCTGTGTAAACATCTTAGAAAATGGTCAGTGCGCAATGTCCTCTGAATGTCTGATACGTGTACCGATTGTCACCACTAACGCTATTCTGTGGGTTACAGTCAATAGCAGGTGTTAACACCAAGCTCTGTATGCCTGAGTGTTGGTGGATCAGAATACTCACTGCCATTTCTTTCGTGATTATGTTTTGTTAAACTGTCACCATCTTCTCCCTGGAACAATCCAGTGTGAGGTTAGAATTCGGTCAACGTTACAGAGTGGAGTTAGGAAACAGCTCTTCATGTGAAGGCAGTGAAAATCTGGAACTCTCTTTTTACCCAACCCTAACAGCTCCGACAAATAGAGCTGACAATCCCCATACTGAGATTGATAGATTTCAGTTGGGTGAAGGTATCAAGGCTTGGGGAATCAGAGCAGGTAGATGGTGTTCGGATACAGATTAGCCATGACTACTGGAATGGTGGACTGTGCCTTTGGGGCAGAATGTTGTTCCTTCTCTCTCTGTTTTCCTCCTCCTTGCAAACCTCGCTTCATTCTCAAATGTTAAATGGGGCAAAGTGACATTTTACAGAGTAATGAATGTGAACTTGGTGTTAATCAATATCTTTCATCTGTTGTTAGATTCATCTCTGAATATCTTTCTGCCTTTTCATTCTTCACTCTGGTAATGGACAAGAACAATGACCAATGAGAAGTTGGGTGCTTTAAATTTCAATTGGCCTTTTTTGACGGTATAATCTCACTGGTGGGATTTTAAGGTATGGTTGATGAAAAAATAATAGCCTTTATTGGCAAGAAACTTGTTAACTGCATAGCCAGCATCTGCTTGGATCATAGAGAGACAGACTGGGGAACCTCCAGAGTGTTACCCAATTCACTGATGAAAATATAACTTTTTTTTTCTCTACTTGCAGTGCTGTGACAGGAAAGCTGAAACTTTTCAGGAGGTAGACAAGTCTTAGCAGTATCTCTCAAGGTGTAAATGAGGGTTAACCATAACCCTGTCAATACAGGGCCTTACAATCACATAATTGCCTATGGTGATGGATTTCTCACCCTGCTGAATGCCTCTTTGGATATTGACTAATTATGTGACACCTTTTCTTTGATATCAGTAGCTCTCCAGCATCTCATACAAGCAACCATTCTTCATACATGAACTTAGCCTGTGAGGATTAGGCTGTTTGACCACAAGGGGCCTCACAATCAAGCTAGATTATGGTCAGTCAGACTTCCACGCACATATTACCGCTTAGGCAGTTACTTGGACAGGGAGCAGGAGAGTGCATCTTTGCTGAATCTTGTTCAGTGCCATCCTTAACCCATAGTCAGCCAGGCAGACCATAGTATCTGTCAGACATGAGGGTGGCAATCTCTCCATGGCCCAGGATTACAGTACAAGATGCCAGCTGGAGTCATTGGAACCAGGCGGATCTTGTTGACTCCAAGATCCTTGCCTAGGGTCATTAACCTGGGCCAATCAGGAAGCCCTGGCTGACCAATATAACCAGCGGATTCAGAAACTCCTCAGTTCAAGGGACTGAGCTGCCAGCCTGCAGCCAGTTAACTGTGCTGAAGTAAATATAAAGTGGCTTGGTAATGGAATTCTGGCCTCCCTGTAATTACTTCACCATCTCTAAGTAGAAATTAAAAGCAGGTAAAGGATTTGATGTTTGGTACAAGCTGCAGCCCCACAAAATATGGATGGGAATTTAAATAATTTGTGAAGCGGGGCAGGCCTGATTGTTGAAAATCCTAGACAACACCAAAACGCAATGCGATGAGTTTTGAAGGATGTTACAACTACAGTGAAGGGTCAGGCTGGACTTGGGATGGCTGTGGTCTTTACCAGTTCCCTGGCACTAATTGCTTGACATTGCTGTGAGTACAGAGTCTGATGTTGTGGCTCATATTTTCTGAGCAGCTTGGAGTTGCATTATACAAAGTGCTTTCTTCTCATCAAGCAAACCATTCAAGTAGAATGACAACATAACATGGAGGAACCAGGCCAACCTTTCAGTGGTGATTATATCCATTTAAATTGCTTTGTAGCCAGCGTGTACCTTTTGTCAAACTCGTATGCAGGTCGAGGGCAGATAGTGGTTGGTGTTCATGTGTAGGATCAGGGCTCATTGACAGTCATGGCTTTGCTCCTGATAATGTATTTTGCATCTTAATGACTGATTCACACTGCGAGCCCTGAATTGGGAGCAGTGAACAGGCATTTTGAGATTCATGTACTTGCTGTTCAGATTTAATTTTGGAATTTCCGGACTGATAACAAAAAAAAACTTGAATTCATATGGAGCCTTTCTATAAAGTAACCCATCCTGAAGGTGGCCACAGAAATGTTACCAAGCAACACTCGACCCAAAACCAAGAAAGGAAACTTTATCAAATGTGAAAGATGTCAGATTTTTGAGGAGTTTCTGTGGAGAGGTTAAGGGACTGAATTCCAAAGCATGGAGGCCAGGGCAGCTGTAAAAGGGATGGTTATTAATGTCCATTAAAATCTGAATAGCCCTAAGCAGCATGTGCTTTAGGACAGTGTCCTCTGATGTTGAGGGAAAGTTTTTGGAAAAATCAATAAATATATGAAGAAAGGTTAAAAACTCTTGTGGAATCCAGCCACTCCCGTTGCTCCATCCCACTGCCTGTGCTTATCATCCTCAAACCTGTTTCCATGCTTTCACTTTGAGACTTATGGGCTTTAACTTGGTCTTGCTGGTAGTTTCTTTGTGTCCTTTATCCCATAGTCATAATTTTGCTTGAAATAGAGTACAAACATTAACTTTTGCTATTATGCTCAGCATTTCATACAAATCCATTAAATATTTCATTATTTACGTCATTCCAAGACGAGCAAATACAAGTTTCTCTTTTTTTTTTGACTAACTCAATCCTCGGAATGTGTTCCGAGCAGATTTCTGTACAATTTCCAAGCCTTGGACGTTAACTGTTTCAAAATTACAGAATTGTGACATTGAGTGCTCAATCTCTGAAGGCTGCAACAGAACCCTGCAGAACTGTAGTTTATTCAGCCTCCTGTATTAGTGCAAGGCTTCTAGTATCCTTTGGACTGGTAGAAGTGAGTCCCAGCAATTCAGATTTGTCGTGGTTTGTTACTTGTATTCCCTCCCACCGTTCAGATTATTTTATGACGTAAATTACAGACCCTAAGTTCTGCAGCGTCTGAATGATCCCACGAGCGTCCTGACAAATACCCCTGAGCACATATGTGATATCAGACAGAATAATTGTCTGAACAGACAACCATTGGACAGTTTGCTCATATACAGCCTTTACTCAAATCCACACTTCATACCTTCAAATTCGATGAAATAGCAGAGTAGTCCAATTAAGGGTAAACTCACGATAGCCCTACTATCTTACAAAGAGGCAAACTGGTGGTGGATTAAGGATCATGGGTACATGAACAGGAAGGGTTTAGAGGGATATGGGCCAAATGCTGGGTCAGATTGGGATGTTTGATTGGCATGGATGAGTTGGACTGAAGGATCTATTTCCATGCTGTATGACTCTGTTATCTTGAGGATCGCCACACTTTTGGTGGGGTGGGAGGAAGATTCTGGTAATCTCAGCTGGCATAAGAATTGAATCCACACTGTCAGTATCACTCTGCATTGCAAACCAGCCAAGCTGAGCAGCTCAGCACCCTACAGCCAATTGTTACAAAACCAGAAACTACTGGAGAAACTTAACAGTTCTGGCAGCATCTGTGGAGGGAAAGCAGAGTTAACAATTCAGGTCCAGTAGTCCAGGACTTGTAGTGATTGGAGCCAGGTGGATCTTGTTAACTATGAGGTACTTGATTTGGCTGATTGACCCAGGCCAATCAGGAGATTTAGAATCGCCTCAGTTCAGGGGACTAACTCCTAGCTGGGCCGGCCAGTGTACTGTACCCGTGTAATAAAGGGTGACTTGGTGATGGAAGAGTGGCCTCTGCAGTTATTTCAGACCCTTCTTCAGAACATTTCTGAAGATGGGCCACTGGACCCAAAATGTTAGCTCTGTTTTTCTCTCCACAGATGCTGTCAGACCTACTGAGTTCCTCCAGCAACTTGTTTTGGCTTCAGATCTTCAACATCAGCAGCTCTTTTTTTCTTAGATCAGTGTTATCAACACTTCACTGGCCGGTTTCACTTGGGATAAGATTTTAAGTACAATTTCAAAGTAAGTGGTGGGCTTATAAATCACTCGGAATTATGTTGCAATTTACAGGAATGTGATTAATTTTTAAAGCATCAGTATCCAGTTTATTCAGCATTTGTTCAAAGATGGAATTCAGAACAAAGGGATTGTGAACAGGTGTAGGCCATGCAGCTTCATGAGCCTGATTATGCATGATCCTTCATGTCAACGCTACTTTCCCATGCAGTGCCCATCTCCTTTCATTCCCTGAGGAACAAAAATCTCTCGCTCTCACCCTTAAATAGTTTCAACAATGGAGCATACCCTGCATCTCTGTTTTTACTTATTCATTTGTGGGATGCAGGTATCGCTGGCTGTGCCAGCATTAATTGCCCATACCTAGTTGCCCCTTGATAAGGTGGGGATGAGCTGCCTTCTTGAATTGCTGCAGTCCATGCACTGTGGGTAGACCCACAATGCCCTTAGGGAGGGAATTCCAGGATTTTGACCCAGTAACAATGAAGGAACGGCGATATATTTCCAAGTCAGGATAGTGAGTGGCTTGGACAGCAACTTGCAGGGAGTAGTGTTCCCATGTACCTGCTGCCCTTGTCCTTCTAGATGGAAGTGGTCGTGGGTTTGGAAGGCGTTGCCTGAGGATCTTTAGTGAATTTCTGCAGCGCATCTTGTAGATGGTACACACTGCCGCTACTGAGTGTCAGCGGTGGAGGGAGTGGATGTTTGTGGATGTGGTACGAATCAAGTGGGCTGCTTTGTCCAGAAGATGTCAGGCTTCTTGAGTGGTGTTTGGGCTGCCCCCATCCAGGCAAGTGGGGTGTATTCCATCCCACTCCTGACTTGCGCCTTGTAGATGGTGGGCAGGCTTTGGGGAATCAGGAGGTGAGTTGCTCGCCACGGTATTCCTAACTTCTGCCCTGCTGTTGTAGCTGCTGTGTTTATGTGGTGAGTTCAGTTGAGTTTCTGGTCAATTCAGTGATGCTAACAACACTGAATGTCAAGAGACAGTGGTTAGATAGTCTCTTATTGGAGATGTTTGTAGCCTGGCATTTGTGTGACACAAATGTTACTTGCCACTTGTCAGCCCAAAGCTGGATCTTGTCCAGATCTTGTTGCATTTGAACATGGACTGGTTCAGAATCTGAAGAATCACAAATCACTATCCAATCATCGGCGAACATCCCCACTTCTGACCTTATGATGGAGGGAATGTCATTGATGAAGCAGCTGAAGATGGTCGGGCCTAGGACTCTACCCTGAGGAACTCCTGCAGAGATGTTCCGGAGCTGAAATGATTGACCTCCAACAACCACGACCACCTTCCTTTGTGCCAGGTATGACTCCAACCACTGGAGCATTTGCATCCGATACCCATTGACGTCCATTTTGCTCGGGCTCCTTGATGCCACGCTCTGTCAAATACAGCCTTGACGTTAAGGGCTGTCACTCTCAGCTCACCTCTGGAATTCAGCTCTTTTGTCCATGTTTGAAGCAAGGCTGTGATGAGGTCAGGAGCTGAGTGGCAAGACATCCAAAGATTCACAAGCCTCTATGTTCACAAAGTTCACCTTATCTGAGTGCAAAAATGCCGTTCCCTTATCCTGAGACTGTGCAAAGTCCATCAATTAATCTCTGGACAGTGAGTTCTGTCAAACAATTGAGTGATACACCCACTAATATTTGGCAAAACTGTGTCTGAGTGAAATTCCTGGCTCATTCTTATAATGCTGTTACATGTGGAGTGCTGTTACATGGATAAAGTACTCATGTGCTTAGCACTGAGATTTGCAAACCTGAGATTTGTTCTGATGGCGTTTTCCTCACCCTTTTATGGCAAAGCCAATATTTGTGGCCCCTGAGTGTCAGCTGGTAAATGGAATCGAGTCGGGGTCATTTGGTTCCAAGGCCAGAAACTGTCCAGGATGATCCATAGGTGATGTGTCGAATATTTTCACTGGGAGATGCGGCTCAGACAGTGTGGATGGTGTGTGGCACAGTGTAGAAAACCCGAGCTCATCCTCCAAACCCTATCTCTGCACCTTCATTGCACCACAGCTACCACACTGGTATCTCCTGATGTGGCTGGAGGCATCAGTCTCAGTGAGGCTGTGTGCGGATCAGAGCAACACAACAGCTCCTTATCAACGTCAGCAGTCAGCACATACTCACACACACACACACACACACAGACACACACACACAGACACACACACACACACACACACACACACAGACACACACACACACAGACACACAGACACACACATACTCTCTCTCACTCTCTCACAAACACACACACTCTCACACTCTCACTGTCTTTCACAATGGTTTAACACACTCCTGCACACAGTGGGACATGGAATGCCTCTACATTGACCTGTGATATTGGACCTTATTGTGATAATTCCATTATCAGTTGTGACTCAGAGACTATAGGAGCTTGACCTTGATGGTTAGCTCAGTTAGCTGGTTGGCTATTTGAAATACAGGAGTGATGCCAACAGTGTGGGTTCAATTCCTGCACTGGCTAAGGTTACCATGAAGGACTCCCCTTCTCATCCTCTTTCCCCTACTGCCTGATGTATGGTGACCTTCAGGTTAAACCCCCACCACCCCTCTCTCTAATGGGAGGACAGCCCTATAGCATGAAATTGTGAACACATTTGATGATCCTTCTGAGATATCATCACCTGCTTATTGTTAGAATTGATTCCTTAATTAATATTAGCCTCCTTCCTCTTCTGTTTCCAGTCTGAATACCCTGGAAACAGGAATAGTGAGCAGCCAATAATGCCCATCTTTCAGCCAACTCTTATATGTAGTTATGTGCTTATCAGTGCCCTCCAGCTCAGGTAACTTATTCCTCAGGCTCCTTGCATTAAAATATATTCCATTTAGCCTGACTAAACTCCTTTCTTATTAAAAATAGGTTTCCTCTGACTTCCAGACTCAATGGCATTTTAACTTTTAATTCCATCCCAGCATCTCTCCCCTCTGAATTACTTCTCAGGATTCCAACTTCCTGCCAATTTAGTTTAAACCAGTTTAAAAAAGTTTAAGAGTGCACCAATGCAAAATATTGCAGGCACAGAAATCATTCAGTTCAATCTCTAAGGAAGTTCATATTAAACATCCTGGTGAGTCGTTGGTATGTGTTACCAAGTCCACTGACCTTGAGAACCTATATCCCAAGCCCCATTCTGATTACGTGGAGGAGTAGAATGAATAATGGGGGATATCATAGAATCCCTACACTGTGGAAGCAGGCCATTCAGCCCATCAACTCCACACTGACCTTCCAAAGAGTATCCCATCCAGATTTATTCCCCCCACAACCTTATTCCCCATACTTCTGCTTTTCACATGACTGACCCACCAAGCCCTGCACACTACAGGATAATATATCATGGCCAATCCACCTCACCTGAGCATCTTCATAACGTGGGAGGAAATTGGAGCACCCAGCAGAAATTCATACAGATACAGGGACAACATGCAAACTCCACACAGATAGTTGCCCACAGCTGGAATTGAACCCAGGTCCCTGGTGCTGTAAGCTAACCACTGAAAAACCGTGCCAGTTGCCTTGCTGAACGATAGAGATTGCGTAGCCTCAAGGCAAAAACCAAGCTAATTTTCAAGTGGATCTTTGTAAAAAGGCTTATCAGAGCTTATTTTCACCTTGTCATTCCCTCTCTCAGCACTGTGTACAAACCAGAGGTATGCACCTCTGTCACACTACCTACAGCAACTGGCTACTAAGTGGACCCTAGTGTTAAAAGCCTGATGAAGGGTATTGTTCTGAAGCTATCTAGCACAGTGGGTATGAACGACAGACAGTTCTGTTCACATACTCGCCTGTAACTGTTTAAATAACAAGCTTTACTTGAAGATTCAAAACAAATGTTTTCTTTTCACATCCAACTGTGTCAAGCACTCCATTTTGAAAACAAGTAACAAACTGTGGGTCAAACTGCAACTTAGATAAAAGGCACAGTGAAGCCTGAATGTTCCCTTGTTAACTAAAACACACCCACTCAGCTCATCAAAGACTCACTGAAAGTGCTCTCTTCCTTGAATCTACAAAGCCCTCATTAGAAACTGAAACTTAATGGAAAAAGCAGCAAACGTTCGTCATCAAAAAAACACACCAAACAATTTTATGTCAAAAACTGAAATTGCTGGGAAAGCTCAACAGTTCTGGTAGGATCTGTGGAGAGAAATCCGAATTAACGTTTTGGGTCGAGTGACCCTTCCTCAGAACTGATGGTAGCCAGGAAAATATTGGTTTATATGCAATAGATAGGGTTGGGGGAGGTGTAAGGAGTAAACAACAGGTGGGGGTAGAGCCCAAAGAGCCCAAATCTAGTCTACTGCATTTGCTGCTCACAATGTGGTCTCCTCTACACTGGGGGAACGAAGAGTAAACCAGGTGACCGCTTCACAGAACATCTACTTTCTGCTCGCAAAAAAGACCCTGAACTTCCTGTTGCTTATTACTTTAACACAGCACCCTATTCCCTGGCCAACATCTGTGTCTCAGGCTTGCTGCAGTGTTCCAACAAAGCTCAGTGCAAACTGGAAGCAGCCCACTTTCCATTTGGGAACAAGACAGAGTTGAAGAAGTGAAACAGATCAGACATTATTTTGAAAGCATGGACTAACTGATCCAGCTTATAGCAAGAGCAATTGGCATCCAACAGACAGAAGGCTCAAGCATTGCAGAGTTAGGTGCTCATGAGTGTGAATGAATGATTGTAGGTTTTATCAATTTGTTTGCTCGCCTGGGTCTGGACATTTGGGAAAGAATTTTCCAAAGGTTAATCTTCTATCAGAATCTTCAGTGAGAACAATTGGAGCATTAACTTATGATGAACAGTAATTAATAGGAATAAGAATACACACTCTGTAAGAGATCCCTTGTGGCACAGTGGGAGCATCCCTCCCTCTGGACCAGGAGGCCTGGGTTCAAATCCCATCTGCATACATAGGTCTGTCATAACATATACATCATTAATACAGGAACTGCTTCCTTCCCAGTCCAACACCTGTCACTCCTGTTAGGCTGCATGGTAAACTGAGGTACATAAGATTGTTTGCAACCACAATAGGAGTATTTGCAATGGATTTCTGTGCACTAGGGAGGAGACTGGTGGTGTCTGGGGGTTTCAGAATGGAACGTGGTGTTTGCTCTGCCAAGATCATCCAATGTCTGTTGTGAATGAGTTCTTTCAAGCCCACAGTTGACTCGTGTGGAGGAGGACATCCAAACTTTTTGGTCAAACTAAAAGAGTCTAGTTGAGCAAACAGTGTGCTGGCTATTGCAATAGTAGCAGCTTGACCTCAGCTCATGAGTGAAAAATTCAGGTGTTTCACAAAGGATTGGGAAAGTCATCTCCACACAATCCAATAGAAAGGCTGGGGTGGCAGTGAGAATCAGATTATAGATATCCCATACATAGAACTACAGATACTTTCCCTAATCAATCTGATTAGAGGTGTTAGTATACTCCTCTGGTGTAGGTAGGACTTGAACCTGGCACCTCCTGATTCAGAGGTAGGGACACTACCAGTGCAGCACAAGATCCCTAGGGCAAGCCACATTTTGCACAGATGTATACAGGTCATCTTTAAGTGGAGAACCATGACTACGGAAGACATGAGAAGTAATGCAGTATAAGACTAACGATGCGCCCCAATCTTCCAATAGCAACAATAACATTACAGCGACCAGAACGATTTACAGCCATGTGTTACAGAATCAAAATGAAAATAGCAGAAAGCCAAATGTCGTTTTGACAAACATTGCCAGAGCTGAGCACTGAAAATCCAAACATTCAACGCTATCAACAAGAGTTAGCCCATGTGTCAACTTTGGACCTGCAGGGAGTAGCTGTCTCCTCGGCATAAAGCAGTGGAAGTGAACAATCAGGTACAGGAATATAAGAATGTGGCAAATAGGAGTAGGTCTGGGTCATTTAGCTCATTGAGCATGCTCAGTGAAACAGCAGGTACCACGGCAACTACAAATGGCATGGGAATGATGCTTCACAGGCAAGGAGCAGCTAATGACAACATGCACAAGTCACATTAAGAGAAAAGCACAATTTGAAGACTGTGTGCACAATGCATATGTAGACCCTGTTGAGAATAACAAACTGTGATGGTATGAGAAGAAGTGTGTGTTTATTGGGTAACTGTTGTAAATCGAAACGTCCATGGTTTTATATGAAATGGGATATCTTTGTGTCAGGGAAGCAAATGTGCCCCTTAGCTTACCAAAGTCATTGCTGTATCCTGAGGGACTGACAGGAGGACCCAATTACAATGAAGCCTCAGTACAGTCCTGATGGACCGGTGTCAAGGCCTCACAATTATGGTGTGTGACTGAACCAGGAGGAAACTATCTGAGATCATCTGGACCTGCTGAGAGGCCTGCCTATCCATAGCAGTAGACTGCAAAAAATAAGCTGTAGGGTTCTCATTACCTGAAGCTCAATTATTCAAGCGGAAGTTTGATCCACATGTTTTCCCAATGGAGGGACAACATCAGCAGCTCAGCCCCTTACCGAATGGATCTGAGGCAATGCTGTCACTTACTGAGAAGGAGTGCTACAGACACAAGTGCCTTTTCCGGGCTCAGAGTGAAAAGTAGGCATGTTGCTAACTAAAGTCATTTGAATTTTCAGTTTTAGGACAATTTGCCTCCTCATGAATATTGCTGGAATGGCAATGAATAACAAAATATTTAAATTACAACACTCCCCCCATTTCTCTCTTTCTCTTCCTCCTTATCATAGCTGTCTTCCTTTCTTAAATTTCTTGAGCTTTCTGAGGGCAGCTCAGTAGTTCAGTGGTTAACAACGTTGCCTCGCAGTGCCCAGGGACCCAGGCTTAATTCCACCTTCTGTCTGTGTGGGGTTTGCATATTCTCCCCATGTCTGTGTGAGTTTCCTCCAGGTGCTCCGGTTTCCTCCCACAGTCCAAAGATGTGCAGGTTAGGTGGATTGGCCATGGGAAATGCAGCGTTATAGGGATGGAGTGGGTCTGGGTGACATGCTCTTTGGAGAGTCGGTGCAGATTCGATGGGCCGAATGGCCCGCTTCCACACCAGGGGATACTATGATTCTTTACAAATTCCGTTTCTCCCTCCTTTCTGCCTTTCACCATCTCCATGTTTTTCTCTATCTTTTCGTCACTATTCGCATTCGCTACGCTCTCACTTCTTTCCACCCAGTCTGTTTTTCACACAACACCCTTTCTTAACCTTCATCTTCTTAAACTCTCTCTTAAACCCTCTCCTACCTTACCCCCACTGTCTCTTTGCTCTGACCATTGAGAATTGACTGTCTCAGACTTGGCCTAAGATGTTAATCTTTGTTGGAAACTGTCAATTTGCTGTAATAAACAGAGAGAATGCTGGAGAAATTCAGCCAGCCTGGCAGTATCTGTGGAGAGAGGACCTCTCTCTCTGTGCACCTTCTCTGTGGCTGTAACACTGTATTCTGCACTCTGTACTGCTACCTTGTTGCACTTTGTATGGTACAATCTGCCTGTAGAGCACGTAAAACAACACTTTTCACTGCATATCGGTACATGTGACAAAAACAAATCAAATCAGAGTTAATGTTTCAAACATTCTGAAGCCTCAAAACAGACTGGACTCTGTATCTCTCTCTCTCCACAGATGCTGACAGAACTGCTGAGTTTCTCCTGCACTTTCTGAGTTTATATAAGTTTTATTTCTTGCTAGCCTCCTGGGTATCTGGGAACCTGCTTTATTTTGCCTACTTTCTATGCTTTGTTTGTGGGTTTTTAATTCATTCTTTAGGTTCTAACATGTTCTCACTTCCCCCATTCAGACTGCTGCAGTTCATCCCTGAAACATTCTGCAGGTCATTTCACGCCTTTTCCTACATGGCTACTGTTATGTTTCCCTTTCACCTTTTTCTATTTCTTACCAAGTGCTGAAATATGTTCCATTTCAGATAAATTGCCGAGTGCTATTCTCGCCACAGCCACGACCTGACCCACAGAGTGTTTCCAAAACCCACTGCATTCGTTCACAGCATTCACAATATATTGTTTCTCGTTCATAGTCAAACACGAGGAAATATTCACACTCCAACTCCCTCACTATGAAGCAGGGCCACTAACGAACACACCAATACTCCTGGGTTTGTACTCCTCACAGTTTCAAAGAATGAATGGCGACTTTATGGAAACATTCTGAAGAAGGGTCACTGGACCTGAAACATTAACTCTGATTTCTCTTCACAGATGCTGCCAGACCTGCTGAGCTTGAAACTTGTATGATTTTTGTGGAATTGACAGGGAAGATGTAGAGAGGTCATTTCCCCCTGTGGGAGAGGTTCGCACTAGAGGGTGTTAATCTCAGAGTAAGGGTTCATACATTTATAATGGAGATGAGGAGGAATTCCTTCTCTCAGAAGGTAGTGTGTCTGTGGAATTCTTTACCACAGAGGGCGGTCAAGGCTGAATCATTTAATATATTCAAGGCTGAGATCAGCAAATTTTTAATCAGGAAGGGAATCAAGAGTTATGGGGAGAAAGCAAGAAAGTGGAGTTGAGGATTATCAGATCAGCCATGATCTTTTGAATGGTGGAGCTCTTTCGATGGGCTTAATGGCCAATTTCTGCTCCTACATCTGATGGTCTCAAATTCATAAAAGATAAATAAAGGCACAACAGTATCCATGCTCCAACTTCCTTACCAATGTTCATGCTCTCACCGTTTCACTCAGCCCCTTCTCTGCAGATACACGAGATTTAATTTTAGATTCCAATTGAATCGCTGCATCGAGGTAACGAAACATCTGCAAAACAACAAACTAGCTCGGCGAGCCAACCAACCTCAATCGCATCCTTCGATGACCTCTTCTGGCATTGCCCTTCAGGAGGGATATATTGGTCTTGCAGAGTGAGTGCGGTGAGGTTTCCCCTTAATGTGAGATAGGGTAGAATGAGAGCAAGGGGCTGGATGTCCTCCACTCCACTTCATCCATTATTTGGTTTTGTCAGAATGTTCCAATTCAAGTTGGTGCGGTTTTCAACAACTGAGCACAATTGAAAGGCCAGGGTGAAATAGTAAAATATTGCTTTTGTGCTCAGAATTTCAGTACAAAAGGAAATCCTTCAACACATTGTGTCAGTGCCAACGCTTTGAATGAACTATCCAATAAATCCTACTCCCCTTACACCATCCTCAGAGGCCTGGGCTTTTCTCTTTTTAAAAATTCCAATTGGATCTGTTTCCTTTTAAAGCAGCACATTCCATTCTGCAAGAACGCACTGTGCAAGTAACTTCCTCACATTAACCCACTCTGTGTGACCTTTTAGCACGGCTTCTCTTTATTTACTCTATCCAAATCTGCAGAATTTTAAACACATTTATTAAATGTCCCTTTAACCTTTTCTCTCCTTTTAGTAGAGCCGCCCCAGCTTCTCCTGAAGCTTCTCAATTTGAAACTATTCTGTTTAATCCCTTCCACATATTTTTCTAAGGCCTTATGACGTGGTTGTACACCGAGGGGTCAGGAATTCAGGACCCAGACAAAGCCCCCCTAGCCCCAGGGCATCAGATCAAATTGCATAATGGTGACCAGTGGAATTTAAAATGTGGTTAATAAATTGGCAGTTGAAGACTGGTCCTGGTAATGGGTGCCATAACATCTATCAATGATTGTAGTAAAGTCATGTCTGGTTCATTAATGTCCTGCAGGGAAGGAAATCTGCTGTCCTTACCCAGTCTGGGCCTACAAGTGAACCCAGACCCACAATGGTTGACTCTTAGCTGCCCTTTGAAATGGCCAAGAGAGCCAATCAGTTCCGGGATAATTAGGGATAGAGAAGAAATGCCGTCCTTGCCAGGGACACCCACATCCCATATAATAATAGCCATCTTCCCTAAAATGTGTGTCCTAGAATTGGATATGCCTAACGACCTAAATTCCTCCCATTCCAAAGTTAACAAGTTCAAGAGTTTCCAGAGATTTGTAACAATATTCTCAATCTGTCCCACTGCCTGAAATGATGTATCAAAGCCCACAGATTACCGCACCCCATCTTGGACACCAAATCATGGCTAATTTTCTCATCTCACAATGAAGCTGACATTCCCATGATCGTGCTATTCGCTCACTAGAGTGCAGAGGTCAGAGCTGGCAAGTTTCTGCTTTGTGAGGTTCACCTACACAGATTGCCTTAAACTGCAGGAAACTGCACTTCAACATCTAATGGCACAGCCTCTCCATGAACTAGTTGTCACAATGATTGGTACCGTACTTTGTTATGTGCTAGATACTCAATACTTGCCACTTTCAGCAACTTATATAAAAATGTGGCATTGGAGCATTCTCTGACAGACAATCCTAAATGGAAAAGCTCCCTGTATTGTAGTCCGTCCACGTGTGCAGCAGTAACTCACAGACACTGCATTAACTGTATCATTCACTTTATCAGCTCCCACCTGTCAACTGTCTTTCTCTCATCGCTGTGACATTAGGAGTGTTAGTTCAGCTTTTTCATTTTCTCTCTCTTCTGCTGAAGATGCTGATTCTTCCTGAGATAAATTTCAAGAACTAATAACCCTTTTGATATCTCTCCAAACAATCCAAGCAGAGAGTGTGTGCTGGCTATCTAACTGCACAGAAGTTCACATGCTATCCTAACAGGATTCTCACTGTAATCTTCAGCAGGAGCCAACAGTTCTAGATCAGGAATGGACCCTTTTCCCTCATTGATTTTGAAGATCAACCATCCTTAAAACTTGAACAGGCTAAAGCCCCCCGATCAAATGAATAGATCTGCAGCATATCCTGTCGGATATAGAAAGCTCTTCCTTTGCAGCTTCCTTCCCCATCGTCCCTTTGACAACTGGAGAGCTAAACTAAGCAGCATCTTATACAACACACAGTCTCTTCAAACGTGTACTTCAACGCCACATCAAATGTACACACAATGCGATTAAACAGACGGCAGTTCAAAATTGACCGGATAATCTGTTATTTAGTAATGTTTATTGTGGAGTTAGTCTTGGTCTAAGACACTTGGAACATGTTCCCTGTTCATTTTTCAACATTTGACATTCATCACACAGAGCATGCATGGCCCAGGTTAATATCGCACCTGTCAGACAAAACCATAGCAGGAACAATACAGATTCTCTCAACAGTGCGGACACTCCTTCATTGCTGACCCTCCGACAGCGTGGCACTCCCTCAGCACTGACCCTCCGACAGTGTGGCACTCCCTCAGCACTGACCCTCCAACAGTGTGGCGCTCCCTCAGCACTGACCCTCCGACAGTGCGGCACTCCCTCAGTACTGACCCTCCGACAGTGCCCACTCCCTCAGCACTGACCCTCTGACAGTGCGGTGCTCCCTCAGCACTGACCCTCCGACAGGGCCACACTCCCTCAGGAATCAGGTAGGAGTGTTGCTCTAGACTTTACTTTCAGTGCCTTCTGGCTCAGTGGTGAAATGCTGTCAACTGTGCACCAGTCGATGATGTCAATCTCAAATTTTCAACTTCCAATTGTTGCTGATGAAAATGTATTAAGCACCCAAATGATTATTTGTCTCAGGGCACAGAAAGGAAATATTAAAAATGTTTATAACTTTATGTTGTCCTTACTCCTCCTGAAATCTGTCCTGGTACTGAGTAGAGTAACTAGTGTAAATGTATTGCGATGACATAAGCATTCATCTTTCAAGTGACACTGTGGAGCAGACTCCAGCATTATTGGTGGCATTACCACCAGGCCTTGCTGTTTGCTTATTGCCTACATTTCATTCCTAGAAACAGTCCATTGGCTGGGGTCTGCCAGAGGTCAAAGCTAAATGTGAATTATTTTGCTCTGGCACTTGAGTTAAGCCCATAAGGTTCAACCCGAACATTTCTTCCTCAATTAGTTAAGCTATTATAGGAACCTGATATTAAAACTTTATGAGTGAAGCAGAAAGAGGCCATAATTAGGTTCAAAATCTCATTAGGCATTCGCCATTAGAAATAAAGCTGGTTGCACCAGTGTTTCAGTTCTGTGTGACCATGACCTGTTTTACTAATAGTGAAAATGGTTTTTAATGTTTACTGATTATTTTTTATGAGGTTGGACAAGTCCTGTAACAGACGATTTATAACAGCTCAGAATGATTACTGGTGCTTAGCAGTTTAATGATAGTCACTTGATGGCACTGGAAGGAGAAATCGCACTTTATTTCATTTAGAAAAATGTGGTGTTTATTTCCTTTCATTCTCTTCGGCACTGCCTAAAGGCAGGGCCCTTGGAGAAACAGCTGCTCCTGGATGTGATCCAGGAGAGATTGGTTTGCAACAAAAGCCCAGCAGCAATGCTGCTAACGTTTATGCTTCCCTGGAATCCTGTGTCAGCCCCAATTGCACCTTTCCTACTTTTGTGTGGGACCCGAATCTGTCCTGCACACCTGAGTTTGAAAGCTTTGTGTTCAGTGGACTATCCAAAGTCAATGAAAACAAAAGTAGGCAGATTTCAAATGGAGACTCCTGCAAACCTACACTGGTGGACTTGGTTTTAAATAAAAACAAACTCCATCTCGCTTCTCTGTTATGGACCAGACCCCCTTAAAGTGTATTCAGAAGATAGCCTAGACCTTAACTTTTTTCTTATTTTAAAGGTAAGTGTAAGGCATTGTATTCCAGATGCAATTCCATTGGTCAACTTACCTGTCTTGAAGCAAAACACACTTTATTCATACATTATAAATAAAATACAACAAAAGGAAGAAGAAATTGGAATAACTTAACCCATTTGGAAAACTTAACACAATAATAGATTATTCAACTACTGTTCAGTAACTGTTCCAATACAGTAACATTCCATAATTACACCCCTGGCAAAAGCAAATGCAGTAAATTAGATTGTCTCACATGCAATTTTTCTATCCAGGAGGAAAACTAAACATCAAGCGAAAACTCTCAGAGAGACGGTGACAGGGAGAGAGATAAGCGCTGCAGCTTCAAGACCCCAGCAACTGATAAACTAAAACTAAAAATCTTCATTCTGCAGGAGCTTGTCCCCAACCATTTAGGCTGCTTCTATTGTCCTGAATTTAGTGATAAAATCCGCAAGGCCTCACAAGCTGTTTACTTTATGGGCTTTGAAACAGGCTACTCAGCACTTCTGTCTCAACCTTTCTTCATTAAAAAGACCTGGACTAAGTACATCTCTTAAAGCTATTTGTCCATCAATAACTGCAAATATATACATAGCCGTGTATCTCTAGCTTTACAAATACCTTCCTCTTCCCATTTCACTCTTTATCCCATCCCTGCATTCTCGTCCCTTTCTCTCCATCTCTTTCTCACTATCTCTATCCATCTACCTCTCTTTAGCCCCTCCCAACTATCTTTCTTCTCTCTCTTTTTCCTTCCCCTCTCTCTAATTTCATACCATTGCTCTTCTTCAAAGGGCCCAGCTCTCCATTTCTCCCCATCTCTTTCCTTTTCCTCAATCTCTCTCTGTCTCTCCATCCAACCTCCCAGAAGATTTCTCACCCTCCCCATCTCTTTCCTTCTCCCTAGCCTTTCTGTCTCCCTCCAACAAAACTTCTCACCAACCTCATCACTTCTTTTTGCTCTCTCTCTTTCTCTCAAGGTCATCAGATAGGGATCAATAATAGGGACAGGGAGCTGAGTGTTTTGATTCTGCCCCTTTGGCTGCATCTCCCAGGTTAATTAACAGGAGACTGGGCCTAGTGTTAGCCTGGTTTTGTACGCTGCGAAAGTGCTCAGACCCTATCTCATGTCGCCTTTCTGTGCCTTTGTTCCTAGTAACTCTCCTTCACTTATACAGCTGCTGAACCTTTTTTGTCTTCTCTTCACTTGTGTTCCATTATAATGATGCTGCTTCATGCTGCTGATGCCACTCTCCTGAGCCCTGAGCTTTACCCTCAGCCTCTCACATAGATTGAACTCTATCCCAATCACCTTAATGACTATGTTAATCACAGAGTGTGGGTCAACCTCATTACAAATCATGGAATGCACCATTAACACAGAGGCCATGCAACTGAAATAAACTTGGCATCCCGTTAAAGTCCAATGAAAATTACAAGAACCAGCAATATTTTTTTCCCTACAAACACCTGAATAATAAATAAGATAAAGTATCTGTAGCAGCTGGAGTCAATACTGCCTGGTTAAATATTAAATACAGGTTCAAGAATTTAATTCCGACAGCTAAGGTTAATGTTAGATAATTTAATATTTAATGACTCTCAAACTTCTTAAGATTATCACACTAACTATTCAATGAATTTCAATTATTTATAGTTGTCCAAAACAAAAAGTTGCTGTTGTTCTTGAGTTTACTGATGACAAAATGCTTTCTGAGCAGCCCCCATTGACATTCACTGGTGTTACCACTGCTGAGTCTCCCACTATCAACATCTTAAGGTTACCATTAACCAGAAATTCAACTCGACTACTAATATATGTACACTGCCTAAAGACCAAGTCAGGGACTGTTAATACTGCAGCAAGTAACTCACCTGTTGATCTTCCAAGGCTTGTCCAACCTTGACAAAGCACAAACCAGGAGTGTGATGGAATACTCCCCACTTGCCCCTGGATGGGGCAGCTCCAACAACATTCAAGAAGCTTGATACCATCCAGGATAAAGCAGCCCCCACTTGATTGCCACCACATCCACAAACATCCCACTCCCTCCATCACCGACGCTCAGTAGCAGCAGTGTGTACCATCTGCAAGATCCATTGCAGAAATTCACCAAAGATTCTCAGACAGCACCTTCCAAATCCATGATCACCTTCATCTAGAAGGACAAGGGCAGCAAATACACGGGGACACCACGCCGCGAAACGTCCCTCTTGGGCTACACACTATACTACCAAATTCACTGTGGCTGGGTCAAAATCCTGGAACACCACCCCTAACAGCATTGTGGGTCTACCTACAGCACATGGACTGCAGCGGTTCAAGAAGGCAACTCACCCCCACCTTCTCAAGGGGCAACTAGGGACAGGCATTAAATATTGGCTCAGCCAATGACACCCACATTATGTAATGAAACTGAAAACGATGTTAAAACTGACTCAGGCTCCCAAGAAGGTAAATTCAGGACAACTATTGTTCCCCAAATCTGTGATTTCATTTTCCACAACTTCTCATTTCAATATTTTCCAACTGATTCCTGTCTCTGCCACAAAACTCAACCAACCCAAAGTCATCTGCCTTTTCTCTGGCCATGCTGTCTTGTCAGTTCACCCAACCTCACTGCAGCCTTTGACATGCTTCCAGATACCTTCAATTTCCCATGACCAATCTGGGAACAGCTCAGAATCCAGGGAATGTAGGGTCAAATCCCACAATGGGAAGTATTGGAATTTGAATTCATTTTTAAAAAGCTCACAAATTAAGAAAGTGGAACCAATAAAAATTACCATAAAGTTGTGTTTTTAATTTAAAGCAATGCAGTTGGTTTACACGTGTTTTGAAAAAGCGTTTAATCCAGACTAGACTCCCATTCCAGACCAGTTTAGTTCCCTCTAAAGCAGCAGAACAAATCACTGAGAGTCACTGTATCAAACAGACAATTAGGTAGTGCCCCTACTTCCCAACAATAAGTTTTTTCTGACTGGGTGGGAGCGTGGTGGGGTCTATGAGGAGAATGCTGAGATGCTCCAATATGATTTGGACTAGTTGAGTGGGTGGGAAAATGCATATCAGAAACGGATAAATGTGTGGTTCTCCACTTTGATAGCAAAACCCAGAAGGGAAGATGATCTGAATGGCTATGTGTTGAGAGAGGGGAATGTGCAACATGACCTGGGTGTCCTTGTACACCAGTAACTGAAGATAATCATGCAGGTCCAGCAGATGGTGAGGAAGGCAAACTGTTTGTCTGCCTTCATAGCGAGATGATTCGAGTACAGGAGCAGGAATTGTACAGGGCCTTAGTGAGACCCCACCTGGAGTATTGCTTGCGGGTTTGGGTCTCCTTATCTGAGGAAGGACATCCTTGCTAAAGAGGGAGTGCAGTAGGAGTTTACCACACTGATTCCTGCTATGGCAGGATTGATGTAAGAAGGGAGACTGGATCAGTTAGGACTATATTCACTGGAGTTTAGAAGTATAAGGAGGGATCTCACAAAGATCTATAAAAATCTGACAGGACTAGGTCGGGTAAATGTAGGGAGGATGTTCCATACAAAGGATCACAGTTTAAGGATATGGACTGAAATGAGGAGAAATGTCTTCACACAGAGAATAGTGAGCCTGTGGAATTCTCTGCCAGAGAAAGAGTTTGAGATCAAAGCATTGAATGTTTTCAAGAAGGAGTTGGATTGTCATTCTTAGGGCTAAAGGGATCAAAGAGTATTGGGGGGAAAGCAGGAAGAGGGGACTGAGTTGGATGATCAGCCGTGATCCTATTGAATGGTGGAGCAGGTTCAAAGGGCTGAATGGGCTATTCCAGCATTTATTTTATAACTTTCTGCAGAAAAGCCATCTCTCTACTCTTTTCTACGTTGGGTTAACAGTCTGCTGGTGCTTTCTGTCTGGAGTTACTTTTCGCGAATGGTTATGTGAGGGGACTACCAGAGGATCAAAACCATCCAAGACCTCAGCCCAAGAACAGCTCAGTCCTTCAAGTATGACGAAGATAAGGAAAAGGCTTGCATTTATCTAACACTTTACACACAAGCTGGTTTTACAGCTGAAGTACTTTTGAAGTGTACTGACTGCTATAATGCAGGAAATGTGACAGCTAATTTATGCACAGCAAGCTCTCATAACAACTTTCAATGATCAGATACTCTATTGCTGTGGAATTGATTGAAGGATAAATAATAGACAGGACTTTAGGTCAGACGTTCCCTGCTCTTCTTCAAAAGGTCACCACAGAATGTTTCACATCCTCTCATTTTGGCCAGAATTTAAAATCCTACCCAAATGCCAGCTCCTCTGACAGTGCAGCACACCCTCAGTGTTTGGATTTTTGTGCTCAAACCCTGGAGTCCAAAGTAAGAACAGAACCTTGTGAGTTACAGAGTGTTAGGGTAATCAACTGAAAAGCGTGGTGAGCAAAGGACAACTTGTAGAAAGGGCGAAAGTTTGAAGAGTATGCTAGAGGATAAAATGAATCCGGGAATAATGGGTGAGTGGTGTAAAACACGGTTTTTTGTCAGTTGGAGGAGGACAGTAACACTGGAGGAAGTGAGGAGTTCCTTAGTTTGAGACTGAGGAAGGAATGAGTTACAGCAGAGGACTGAACCGAACTTTCAAAAGGCAAGGAAGGAAGACCATTGGGTGGAAGTACGGAAAAATTTACAAAAGTCTTGGGTCAATTCTGCTAATACAGTTACACGACATCAACTTGGAAGTCAATTTATTCAGGGAAGAGAAATCTCACAACACATGAGTAAAATAAGTGAATGAAGGGTTAAGATACAATATGGAGAAGGGGGAAGGTGGCAGCTGGGTGAGGGGAGAGGGTAGTAGGTGGGTAACAGAACAATGTGCCAGGTTGGTAAGGGAATAAGGTGGCAAGTGGGTAAGGGGTTAGGGTGCCTATTGAGTAAAGAGTCAGAAGTAATGGCTGCCCATGATGGAGTGATTAACATCAAGGATGAGAAAGATGGCAGAATTGGAGGGCTATAGTGATTGGGCTGGAGGAGGTGAAACTCTGTTTCAAATGTACCTGTGGGATCGTTAGTTGAGAATGAAATGTCTACGTTTCCTGTCCACGCAATATAATCACACTGACGCATAATTGCTGCAAATGATGGGGCTTTTAGTATGTTTTCCATCACAAACAGTGTGCAATCGCACAGCAGAAGTGGTTTTTATGTCAGGTCGGTGTGTTGGGGGGAAAGAGTTGGGAGGAAAAATCAACACTGCAAAATATTTTAGACCACGACCTCTGGTTAATACCACTGAACCCTACAGAATGCCTACCTTTGTACATTAAACCTACAGAATACCTATCCTCACACAATAAACCACCAGGTCACTTCAACTTATTTTTAGAAAATATAATTCCCAGAAGCAGTGACAGAACAAGGAGAGAAGGTATGGATGGAGACTATGTTTAACATTCCTGAAACATTGCACAGATTGGTTCCTCAGTGCCAACTGGACCAGACAATCTTCAATATTCAAAGGTTGCATTTCAATCAGATAGGTACAATTAATTGTTAAACCGCCGAATGTGAATAAATGCATTGCCATCATTGCAATATTATATTTTTATAGGATCGTGAATCGTCTAGAATACTGTAGATGGTTTCAACTAACTGGTGGAAAGTGAATAAAGGTTCCTTCTATTGTAAATGGTTGGATAATAGAATATTATTGAAAAAGAGCCAAGCTGAAGAATATTTTTGCAAAAAAGTGAAGGAGCAAATAATGTCCTTTGCAAATCAATCAGACATTTTTCACGTTATCGTAGAATATCATAAGTTCCGAGCGGCGATTTCTTTCAATGATACCACTGTGATTCTGTAGAATAAGTAATTTAGATTTCTACCAACAGGAAATTAAAGCCTCTGCTCTGTTAGCTTCTCTTCCTTGACACAGCACAACACACAGCTCAAGTCAGGAGACTGTCTTCCTATCTGACAAGATAAAAACAATTACATTCAATGTTGAAGTAGGCCATTCAGCCATTGCTCTCTGTGCCAGAGAATTCATAGGATTAATGATCCGCTGAGGGAAGGAATTCCTCCTTATCTCAGTCTTAATTGGGAGATCCTGAATTTTTGAACATGATCTCTTAGTTCCAATTTCTATTACTCAGAATTAACTGTTTCAACAGGGTCTCTCCTCATTCTTTACATCTCCATAGGCATCAGGCTGAGTTCCCCCATTTCCTTATAATATGGACAATCTCTTCATCTCAAACAATGGATTAGGAAACCCCCTCTCAATGGTCTCCAAAGCAAACCTATCTCCTTATAAATGCAGGTTAAGTGGATTAGCCATGGGAAATGAGGAGCTAAAGGGATGGGTTGGTCTGGGTGGGTCTGGGTGAGATGCTATCTGGAGGGTCAGCATGGAGTCAATGGATGAATGGCCTCTTTTTATAGTGTATGGATTCTAAGGAAGCTAAAACTGTGTGTGCTCTAGGTGCAGTCTCACCAACAGTCTATGGAGTTGCAACAAGACCATGAGTCGAGGTGATTTCACTGTTCAACGACAATAGTAATTTGTTTTTGTCAACTTTGAAAATAAGTAACAGACTTGAACAGTCAATATATTTGTTGAAATACAGCCTCAAACGCAACACTGGGAATAATAGGTTTGATTTCAAATCCACGAAAGGCAGGTTGGTCAAAACCGTTTGTGTTAATATGGAGCCTTTGCGTCAAAGACCTTTCCCAAGCTCATTGCAAAAAAAAGAGGCAGAGAGTTACAGCATCATAGACTGTGAGGCTGACCGACTGCACACTAGGTGAAGTCAGGAGTTGTGTTAGTGATAGGACCTTAACAGCTACTTTCTTTCTAATGCCAGATGATTTACATTTAATGATGAACTAATGTTACTGTCTCAAGGAAATAAGTTGTCTGAGCATTTCTGAGAAAAAAGATGGATTTTGTCAAAGGCTTTCGTCTTGCACTCATCAGGATATTTAGAAGAAATAGTAATGTAGAGGGGAACAATATTACAGGATTCTGATTGGTTGCCAGAGGAATCTGAATGAGAAATGCATTGTCATGGTGCCTGTACCAGTTAAATGATGACTGACAATGAAATTTCTACCAGGAAGGTTGACTCTGATTGGTTCATTCTTCAGGGCAATACCTTGACCAAAGAATGGCTGTTGCCTATTTTGTTAAGACGAAACAAACACAATGGGTTTCTCCTTTCTCCCCATAAAGAGCAGGGTCCTGTGCATTAGTAACTTCCAAATTATGCACCATACTGTGAGCTAGACTGTGTGATTCCTCACACATCATTTTGCCATTGCTGTCTTCATTGAGTTTTTTGAGAAGGTGACCAAGCACTTGGATGAAGGTAGGGCAGTTGACGTGGTGTACATGGACTTCAGTAAAGCCTTTGATAAGGTTCCACATGGTAGGCTATTGGAGAAAATGCGGAGGCATGGGATTGAGGGAGATTTAGCAGTTTGGATTAGAAACTGGCTTTCTGAAAGAAGGCAATGAGTGGTGGTTGATGGAAAATATTCAGCCTGGAGTCCGGTTACTAGTGGTGTGCCACAAGGATCTGTTTTGGGACCACTGCTGTTTGTCATTTTAATAAATGACTTGGACGCAGACATAGGTGGATGGGTTAGTAAGTTTGCAGATGACACTAAAGTCGGTGGAGTGGTGGACAGTGTGGAAGAATGTTGCAGGTTGCAGGGAGACTTGGATAAACTGCAGAATTGGGCTGAAAGGTGGCAAATGGAGTTCAATGCAGATAAATGTAAGGTGATTCACTTTGGGAAGAATAACAGGAAGGCAGAATACTGGGTCAATGGCAAGATTCTTGGTAGTGTGGATGTGCAGAGGGATCTTGGTGTCCAGCTACACAGATCCCTGAAAGTTGCCACCCAGGTTGATAGTGCTGTTAAGAAGGCATATGGTGTGTTAGGTTTCATTGGTAGAGGGATTGAGTTCCGGAGCCGTGATGCCATGCTGCAACTGTACAAAATGCTAGTGCGGCCTCACTTGGAATATTGCGTACAGTTCTGATCGCCCCATTACAGGAAGGATGTGGAAGCGTTGGAAAAGGTGCAGAGGAGATTTACAAGAATGTTGCCTGGTCTGCAGCGAAGGTCTTACGAGGAAAGGCTGAGGGACTTGGGTCTGTTCTCATTGGAAAGAAGAAGGCTAAGAGGGGATTTAATAGAGACATACAAAAGAATCAAAGGATTAGATAGGGTGGACAGTGAGAGTCTTTTTCCTAGGATGATGACGTCGGCTTGTACGAGGGGGCATAGCCGCAAATTGAGGGGTGATAGATTTAAGACAGATGTCAGAGGCAGGTTCTTTACTCAGAGAGTGGTAAGGGTGTGGAATGCCCTGCCTGCCAATGTAGTTAACTCAGCCACATTAGGGGCATTTAAACAGTCCTTGGATAAGCATACGGATGATGATGGGATAGTGTAGAGGGTGGGCTTAGATTAGTTCACAGGTTGGCGCAACATTGAGTGCCGAAGGGCCTGTTCTGCGCTGTACTGTTCTACGTTCTATGTTCTATGTCTAGTGTTGGAGTCTATCATTTGAATTTTGTGTAAATCCATTTTAGAGGGCAGCAAAGAGCAACTATATTGCTGTGAGTCTGGAGTCACAGGTAAGGACAGCAGATTTCCTTACCCAAGGACATTAGTGACTCAGATCGTGTTTTTTTAAACAATGTTTGATTCCTGTTTACCATCAGACTAGCTTTGTTCATTCTGACGAATTATTTGAATTCAAATTTCATCACCAGCCACGGTGAGATTGAAACCCACGTTTCCAGTGCATTACCTTGGGTCTCTGGATTACTAGTCTGGTGAGACCACTACTGTGCCAACATCTTCCCCAGTTCTCAAACACCAAATTACTTGAGATAAACAAACACAAGGAAGGAATTAAGGGCTACGGGGAGAGTGTGGGTAAGTGGAGTTGAAATGCCCATCAGCCATGACTAATTGGCGGAGTGGACTTGATGGGCCGAATGGCCTTACTTCCACTCCTACGTCTTATGGTCTTATAAACAGTTAGTCAATTTTAAATGAAGTGAGTCAAGTTTCTTCCAAGCTTAAACAAGGATGTACAGTGTCTCTGAGAGCAGCAGCTAGTTAATAAGCTAACAGTTCATGCAGCTCTCTCTGTTTCAGCAGAACTGACTCATTCTTTTTCAAAGAATATAAACATAAAGCTTCCTACATCTTGCTTGTTCATCCTGAGTGCTGCCCAGCTATACAGAGTGTGAATCCTGTTCTGAGGAATGCTCACGCGACCCAAAACATTACCCTGATTTCTCTCCACTGATGCTGCCAGACCTGCTGAGCTTTTCCAGCAATTTCTGTTTTGATTGTGTGTGAAACCAGTTGGCTGATTGAGGGAACTAGACGAAAGTATGTACAATAATTGGGGTGGCACAGTGGTTAGCACTGCTGCCTCACAGCACCAGGGACCCGGGTTCAATTCCTGCCTCAGGCAACAGTCTGTGTGGGGTTTGTGCATTCTCCCTGTGTCTGTGTGGGTTTCCTCCAGGTGCTCCAGTTTCCTCCTGCAGGTTAGGGTGGATTGGCCATGCTAAATTGCTCATAGTGTTCAGGGATGTGTAGATTAGGGGGATAGGTCTGGGTGGGGTGCTCTGAGGTTTAGTACGGACTTGTTGGGCCAAAGGGCCTGTTTCCACATTGTAGGGATTCTATGATTAATTGGGAAATAAATCCATTTAATTATTATAATAAAGATGGCAGGATAGGTGATGTGCTCTGTCTGCAGTAAGTGGGAGCTCCTGGATGCACATAGCAATCACCTCCATGGTAAGTATTTCCTGCCTAAGGAGCTTCAGCTTCAGTTTAAGCTGGAGATATTGTGATGCTTCTGAGAGGGGAAAATGTCACTCTGTTCCTGAAGGCAGTCACACCCTTAGGTTAGTATCTCCCAGTTTGGTCATTGTTCAGGGATAGGAGGGAATGACTGTGAGTCTGACAGGTGATGGGATCAATAAGGTGGAAGAGGAGGAGCCTAAGCCATTGCAATTGTCCAAACGATTTGAGATTCTTGTAGATTTTTTAGATAAGAGCAAAAGTTACAATAATAATGATCCAATTGATCCTAGATCTTGACACAGGAGACCATCTAAGAGGGGGAAGTGTAAAGGAATAGAGTGATAGTAGGGGACAGTATAGTCAGGGGGATTGACACTATCATCTAGAACTGAGATCATGACAGACACCTGGAGGGCCTGACGACATGACCCTATCTGATGTTATTACTGGATAATTTATGTGGCAAACTAAAATCTGAATTGATAAATTATATTTTGCTGACTTTGGTTTAAACAAGGGGGTCTTTCAGTGAAATACAAGCATTCAATGCAGCAGACTCGGTCTTAACAGTAAAACAAAAGTCTTTTTTCGCAAAAGAAATGAAAATAACATAAAATAAACCAAACTACTTGCATATAACACTAAATATTTTGAAACTCTTGGAAAACTAATATTCATTAATTCCAAAACAACTTATTTACAGTACTTAAAACAGCAGAGAGAATTGCCTTCTCTATCGCACACAGAGTCTGTCTTAGCTGTGACTTCAAGCCCCCACCTTGACAATCTGATTTCCCCTTCCTTGATACATCATTGAGTATCTGAGTTTGGGCTTTCTCAGCTTCAAGCATTTTCAGGTGTTTAACTGAAAACTTTTGATACAGAACTTTAAAACTGAACACTTTGAACGAAGGTAATATATTTCTTGACAGGTCTAAACTATTTAAAATTTTAGAAACAACATTTTAACATATTCAGTTTTAGCCATGGCTTCTGCAAACTGCCAACTGAAACCCAAAAGCTTTCTTTTCAAACTTTTTAAGCACTAATTTTAAAAAAAACGCTGATCTTCTGTACTGAAAGTCTAATGCACAACTGCTTATTTTATTCACTTGTGAAAACTCTCCCAATAAAAGCTAAAGCCTATTACACACTGTGAACTCTCTCTCAGATTGTGTTTTAAAATAAATCACCATGGTTACAGAAATACTGAAAAGTTAGTCATCGAACACTTCAAGGCGCAAAGACCAAAGCCCACTGCCACAAGCTCAAATCTAAGCTTGAAAACTAATGATATTATAGATAAATCACATCATAGTCCATGTAGTCACCAGTGACACAGGGCAGATGCAGAAAGAGGTTCTTCATAAGGCTAAGGAGCTAGGAACTAAGTTTAAGAAGCTGATTAGAGTAATAATTCTGGATTATTACCTAAACCACATGCAAGCAGGCATCAGGTTAGAAGATTAGACAGATGAACAGATCAAAGACTGGTATGGGGAAATTGTGTTCCAATTTGTTGGGCACTGGCACCAGGGCTGGCCTATGCGAAGACTGCACTTTTCGACAAAACTATATCTGAACAATTCTGGGACAGTGTTCTCATGAGATGGATAACCAAAGAAGTAGAGAGGCTTTACATGTAACAAAGGGGTTATTACAGAATCCTTACAATGTGTATTGAAACCCTTTGTGTCTGCTCCAACCCTCTGAATAACATCCCAATCAGACCCACCCCATCCCTGTAATCTGCATTTCCCATGACTAATCCACCTAGGCTGCAAATCCCCAGACACCACGGGGTCATTTAGCATGGCCAATCCACATAACCTGCACATTTTTGGATTATGGGAGGAAACCTGCACAGACAGTCACCTGACGGTGGAATTGAACCTGGGTTCGTGGTGCTATGAGACTGCAGTGCCAACCACTGAGCCACCCATAATATTCCTCAATGTTATGTTGGTTGAAGATTGTGTAATTTATAGGGAAATGGCAATGCCAGAGATTAAGATAGCAGTAAAGATAGTGAGAATAAGATAACAGCAGGAAAGGACTGTGATTGTGATCCTGAGCATGTATCAGTGGATAAGGCTAGTGTTTACAAAAACCGTTTTAAAAAATCAATTATGGGCTCGGTATCTTAATGCTGCAGCATTCACAATAAAACAGTGTGTCAGCTCAAGTAGAAATTCATAATTATGGCCTGACAGCCATTACAGAGATATGGCTACAAGGAAAGCAAAACTGTGATTCAAATATTAAAATGTTCTAGAAGGATATAAAGCTTTGGAAAAGATAGTGGGGTGGCTCTGCTTATTAGTGATATCTCTTTACAAGAGGAAATCTGCCTTTGCCAAAGAGGGAATGCAGCGAAGGTTCACCAGACTCATACCTGGGATGGAGGAATTCTCCTACGATGAAAGAACAAATAAACTGGGCAAATAAACAAATTCTTTGGAATTTAGAAGAATGAATGGTGACCTCATTCAAACAGAAATAACTCTGAAATGTGTGGGCAGGTTGAATGCAGCAAAAGATATTTGCCCGGACGACAGGTGATGGGAGAAGGAGGGGCGATCCTGCCTAATTCCAGAGCACAGTCTTAGAAAGAGGAGCTGGGCTTTTGGGAGTGAGATTAGGAGGAATATCTTCCCTTAGAGGGTGCTGAATCTTTACATCTCTCCAAATTCTCTATGGGGGCATAGATGGCCTGGTAGTATTATAGCTATTAATCCAGAGACACAGGTAATGCTCAGGGGGGCCTAGGCAGATGGTGGAATTGGAATTCAATAAAAATCTGGAATTAAGAGTCTAATTAGATGATTGTTGACCATGAATCGATTCATTAATGCCCCTTAGGGAAGGAAACTGCTGACCTTACCCAGTCTGATCTATGTGTGACTCCAGACCCACAGCAATGTGGTTGACTCTTAACTGCCCTCTGGGCAATAAATGCTGGCCTAGCCAGTAATCCTCTCATCCCCGGAATGAATTTTAAAACAGTACATTTCCCAGAGACTCAGTCACTGGATATGTTCAAGACTGAGCTTGTTAAATTTCTGTATCAGTGGAAACAGGGACAGTGCAGAGAATGGGAGTGAAGCAGAAGAAGCACCATTAATGGTGGGAGGGGCTTCAATGTTCTTAAATGACCAACGCCACCCATTCTGCATTCAGACTTCATTCATAGGAATAATTGGGGTAGATTTGTACTGTAATACAAAGCAGTAATGAGTGAAGGAGACTAGAAATGATTAGCAACAGGTAGATCATGGAATGCCTACAGTGTGGAAACAGGCCCTTTGGCTCAACAAGTCGACACCAACCCTCAAAGCATCCCCCTATAATCCACCTAATCTACACATCCCTGAACACTACAGGTAATTTCATATGTCCAATCCACCCTAGCCTGCACATCTTCAGACTGTGGGAGGAAACCGGAGCACCCGGAGGAAATCCACACAGACATAGGGAGAATGTATAAACTCCACACAGACAGTCACTTGAGGGTGGAATCAAACCTGGGTCCCTGGCGCTGTGAGGCAGCGGTGCTAACCACTGTGCCACCCCCTGATATGGGAAGGAGTGGAAATGAAGACCAGACAGATTGGTGTGAAGGATGCAATCAACTGATTTGAGTTTGTTGCTATTGATTTGCTATTGGTCAGCTCCTTAACAGTTATTTAAGCAGCATCTATTTATCATTGCCTTTTAATCTGCTCCCTGTGTTTTAATACAGGTTTTAGCACCCTGAATGAACATTTTGCAGGATTGTTTAATTCCTACCTACAGTATAGTAGTGTTTACATTTCAGGGTGCTTCAGTAGCTTCAGTATCAGTGTGATTCGCAATCAGATTACCCTCTCAATTGCCTCATGTTTCCAAAAATCTAGAGCTTTTGCTGCCAGTTAGTTATAGAAGGACACAGATCCTGGATGTTCTAAAACTGCCTTTTCAAGCTGTGCTGCCCATGTCTGAAATTACCAACTCCCAGTCACCCATCAGCCCCAAATGTCTTGACCAACATTGGTGCTGGTTTGGCACTGCCTCAGTTTCCAGTGCCTCACCCTGTTTTTCATAATCTAACATGGGGTGGCATGGTGGCTCAGTGGTTAGTATTGCTGCCTCACAGTGCCAGGGACCCTGGTTCAATTCCACCCTCAGGTGACTGTCTGTGTGCAGTTTGCACATTCTCCCAGTGCCTGCATGGGTTTCCTCCCACAGTTAAAGATGTGCAGGTTAGGTGGGTTGGTCATGGGAAATAGCCCCTTAGTGTACAGGGAGATGTAGGTTAGGTGGATTAACCATGGTAAATGCAGTACTATAGGGCAGATGGGATGCTCTTTAAAGGGTCAGTGTGGACTCAATGGCTTAATGCCCCCACACAGTAGGGATTCTATGGCCTCACCCCTTCCTGTCTCTATTTGCTACTAAATGGTTCAACTTTACAAGATACTGTCCCCTTCTGCATCTCTGATTCCCATCACTGGCAGCTGTGTCTTCAGCTACCTGTACCCTGAGCTCTGGAATTCTTTCCAACTCTCTCTTTGTCTCCTCCTTTTGTTTGTTCCTTAAAACCAACCTGTTTGGTCAAGCTCTCTTTATTAATCTTAATAAGCTATTAAATTATGTTTAATAGTGCTTCTGTGAGACACTCTGGGATGTTTTACAATGTATAAGGCATTCCATAAATTTGAGTTATTTTTGTTAGCATCGGAGTTCTGTTAAGCTCAGCCAGGATAGTTGCAGGAAAGCTTTTACAGAGAGGCTGGGGCAGGAAATCAAGCTGTTATTGGTTTTTACTTAGAACTGCCCACCTCAGGGCACTGGATGAGGGGATGACTGAGTTCAGTTGTGATGCACCCCAGGGTCTATCAGCCTTGTATCTGACCCTGTTCACACTCCTATACAAAAAGAGTTTTAGCTGTATGTGTACTAATAGCCTCCAATTTAGGAAGGGAAAAATAAATGATAAGAATATGGTCTTGTGGTCTAATATTATATCTCAGTGTGGGTTGAATTTGCACACTGGCTGAGGTTACTATGATGGTTGTTCCTTTGCAATCTCTCCCCTCACCTGAGGCAAGGGGACCTTGAAGGTGGAGTCGCAGGTAGACAGGGTGGTGAGGAAGGCGTTTGGTACACTTGCCTTCTTCAGTCAGAGCACTGAGTACAGGAGTTAGGAGGTTCATGTTGCAGCTGTACAGGACATTGGTTAGGCCACTTTTGGAATACGGCATACAGTTTCTGGTCTCTCTCCTACAGGAAGGATGTTACTAAATGGGAAAGGGTGCAGAAAAGATTTACAAGGATGTTGCTGAGACTGGGAGGTTTGAATTATAAGGAGAGGCTGGATAGGTTGTGACTATTTCCCTGGAACCTAGGAGGCTGAGGGATGACCTTATTTTTAATTGAAATGAATGATTTATCATCACATATATTCAACAAATAAATACAGTGAAAAGTGTAACCATGTTCCGGCACCATTTTGAATTACAGAAGATATTAAGATATTATGACAAAGTAAATAAAAACAGAGTTCATCCTCCTTCCTTCTCATGTTCCACTTGACATCAAGTTGCAGTGGGATAGTGGGTGTCTTCACAACAGGTTCCAGGCTTTCACTATGATGGGCTGTGGGCCTACAAAGGCCCCGCATTATAATCAACTCCAGGCGTCTCGGTCCATTGCTGCCGCTGCCAGGAGTCCTGCTCCGGTCATCCTCTGCCATGGGTACCACATGCCCTACCATGCCCGACACCGATCCAACCGCTCCTCCTGCCGTTGCCAGGAAGACTGAGTCGAGCCCACTGCACCAGCACAGCTGAAGCCCAACATCTCTAATTCTGATGCTGACCGCAGATGTCACCTTCTCTGTCACAGAGACAAAAACAAAACAGAAAGTTAGATTTCCACTGGCCTGGTGCTCAGCAGTGGATGGGCTCAAGAGCTCTGCCATCACCACCATCTTGTAATTATAGAGGTTTATAAATTCAGGAGAGGCATAGCTAAAGTGAATAGCCAACGTCTTTATCCCATGGGATAGGGGAGTCCAAAACTAGAGGGCATAGATAAGATGAGAGGGGAAAGATTTAAAAGGGTGACAACTTTTTCACACTGAGGGTGGTGTATGTATGAAATGCTCTGCCAGAAGGAGCAGTGGAGGCTGGTATAATTACAACATTTAAAAGGCATTTGGACAGGCACATGGATAGGAAAGGTTTAGTGGGATATGGGCCAAATGCAGGCAAATGGGATTAGTTTAGTTAAGGAAACCCAGGTCAGCATGGACAAGTTGGGCCAAAGAGCCTTTTTCTGTGCTGTATACCTCGATAACTCTATGACCCTCAGGTTAAACCACTACCTGTCCTCTCTCTCTCTCTAATGAGAGAGCAGGCTAATGGGTCTGATAAAACTATAGTGATTTTATTTACCCAATGTCAGACCTCCTGATGGGTGAATCCATACTCCTCTTAAACTCTTCAACCTACCATCTCTTCAAAGATTCAAACTGAAACATAAGACATGCTATATGCAGTTACAACCCAGTTCGGAGGGATGATGCCTTTCCTTGTCCCAATTCTCCACAGGTCACAAGCAATACTGAACTTTAAAATGGAAGGGAAATTGCCCAATCCCCAACTGACTCAAGCCCAGCTTGTCCCTGCCTCCCTAACCTGTCCTTCCTCCCACCTATCCCCTCCTCCCACCTCAAGCCCCACCCCCACAGATGTCTGTGGGCGAGTGACCCTCAACCCCATTCTTTTGTTCTGGGCACAGGGCTTCAAATCCCACCGTGGTAGGTGGTGAAAAATGAAATCAATTTTAAAATGCGGAATTAAAAATCTAATGGTGACCATGTAAACACTCTCTGTTGTTGTAGAACTCCATCTCTGGCAACCACCTGGAAACCGACATCCATTTCAAGCCCACTGACTCCCACAGCTACCTAGAATACACCTCCTCTCACCCACCTTTCTGCAAAAAGGCCATCCCTAATTCCCAATTCCTTCGCCTCCGCCGGATCTGCTCCCAGGATGAGGCATTCCACTCCCGAACATCTCAGATGTCTTCGTTTTTCAAGGACCGCAACCTCCCCGCCTCAGTGGTCAAGTACGCCCTCGATCGTGTCTCCCGCATTTCCCACAACTCATCCCTCGTACCCCATCCCCGCAATAACAACCAAAACAGAATCCCCCTCGTCCTCACGTACCACCCCACCAACCTCCGGATCCAACGCATCATCCTCCGACACTTCCGCCATCTGCAATCCGACCCCACTACCAAAGACGTTTTTCCCTCCCCACTCTTATATGCTTTCCGGAGGGACTGCTCTCTCGGCGACTCCCTTGTCTGCTCCACACTCCCCTCCAGCCCCACCATACCCGGCACTTTTCCCTGCAACCGCAGGAAGTGCTACACCTGCCCTACACCTCCTCCCTCACCCCCATCCCAGGCCCCAAGAAGACCTTCCACATCAAGCAGATGTTCACCTGCACATCTGCCAATGTGGTATACTGCATCCGCTGTTCCCGTTGTGGCCTCCTCTACATCGGGGGAACCAAGCGGAGGCTTGGGGACCGCTTTGCAGAACACCTATGCTCGGTTAGCGATAAACAACTGCACCTCCCAGTCGTGAACCATTTCAACTCCCCCTCCCATTCCTCAGATGACGTTTCCATCCTGGGCCTCCTGCAGTGTCACAATAATGCCACCCGAAGGTTGCAGGAACAGCACCTCATATTTCGCTTGGGAACCCTGCAGCCCAATGGTATCAATGTGGACTTCACAAGCTTCAAAATCTCCCCTCCCCCAACTGCATCCCAAAACCAGCCCAGCTTATCCCCGCCTCCCTAACCTGTCCTTCCTCCCACCTATCCCCTCCTCCCACCTCAAGCGCCACCCCCATCTCCTACATACTAGAGTAATCCCGCCCCCTTTACCTGTCCATCCTCCCTGGGCTAACCTATCCCTTCCCTAACTCCCCACCTACACTCACCTTTACTGGATCCGTCCCTGCCTCTTTGACCTGTCTTTCTCCTCTCCACCTATCTCCTTGTCTATCCATCTTCTATCCGCCTTTCCCTCTCTCCCTGTTTATTTCAGAACCCCCTTCCCCTCCCCCATTTCTGAAGAAGGATCTAGGCCCGAAACGTCAAACTTTCCTGCTCCTCTGATGCTGCTTGGCCTGCTGTGTTCACCCAGCTCCACACCTTGTTGTCTCAGATTCTCCAGCATCGGCAGTTCCTACCATCTCTGTTGTTGTAGAACCCAGTCTGGTTCTCTAAAGTCCATTAAAGAAGGAAATCTGTTGTCTTTGTCCAGTCTGATCTACAATGTGACTCTTAACTACTCTCTGGGGTAATTAGGGCTGGGCAATAAATGCTGGACCAGGAAGAAATGCCCACATCCTGTGAATGAATTAAATATTGTACATGAAGCCGTCTATAGCTCAGAATCAGAAATGAGTGAACCCGGTTCCTTCAAAAAAAAACAAAGAATTAATTTAATGCAAATAAAACTTACTCAAGTGAAGATAAAATGATTATAAACAAAAGATTTAAGTGGTGCAGGTAAATACAATGATCATTCTTGAAAAATGACACAAATACATAACCTACAGGTCTGAGGAAAAGCAATAAAAATGCTCTGTTTGAGTGATATCTTAACAGTATTTTGGTTAACAGTTCAGTTTAGAAGAAAGATCTATTTACAGTTTGTCCCAATGCTGGTCTGCAGCCAAAATCACTTTCCACACAAGCTGTTGGCATTGGGAATTCTGCCTGGATCAGTCACGGCTGGCTGAACTCTTTATCTTTGCAGACGGCACTTGTAGATTCTGGATTCACCTTTAAGAATGCTCAGGTTTCAGCCATGACGAATTTCCCTTCAGGAGTTTGCCTCTTGAGATGGAGAGGCCTTCCAGTGTAATTTAAAATCCCAAAACCCACATTGCTTCAGATTCCTGATTCTACATGCAAGTGTCTAATTGCTGGCACCATTTCAGCTTCTGACCAGGCTGCTAGCTTCACTGAACTGATGCTGACCCCGAACTTCCCAGAGTTCCAAGACCTGGCCCTCTTGCTTTCCATTTCTAGCTGACCTCTTTCAGAACCTGCAACTCACTAAAACTGACTGAGCCCTCAACTACTGTTCATTGACCCTCAAGCTGCTTTTTCTACCTGCAAAAGTGTTCCCAGAAGATTCTGGTCTTATTGCTAGGCAGAATCAAATGTAATTAGTATTTGAACACCCTGAATGTTACAAATCCCCAGCTTACTCAACACAAATGGAGGTAACTTAATGGATTTGATACAACTTGCACAGTTATTGCAGAGAACAGTTAACAGGCAACTATATTGCGATGGGCCTAGAGTCACATGTAGGTCAGGCTATGTAAGGAGAATGGATTTTATTTTCCTAAAAGACGTCAATGAAGATGATGGGTTTTTCAAGCAATTCAATAGAATCATGGTTATTGTTATTGATTCAAGGGAGTTGCCTTGGGAATCCACAACGTTGACTCCAGACCCCATGAAGACTTAAGGCACTAGGTCAAACATAAGTAAGGAAACTTCCTGCTGATTACCATGCAGCCCCCTACCTTGCTGACGAATCAGTGCTCCTCCATACTGAACATCATCTCAAGGAATCACTTGAGTCGGGGAGGATGCAGAATGTACTCTGGGTGGGGCATTTCAATGTTCACCACCAAGAGTGGCTCAGCAGCAGTACTACTGATCGAGCTGGTTGGGTCCTAAAGGACATAACTGTTAGACTGGGTCTGCGGCAGGTGGTGAGGGAACCAACAAGAGGGAAAAACATACTTGACCTCATCCTCAGAAATCTGCCGGCTGCAGATGTATCAGTCCATGTCAGTGTTCCTAAGGGTGACTGCCTGCCTGACTGTCCTTGTGGAGATGAAGTCCCATCTTCACATTGAGAATAACCTCCATTGTGTTGTATGGCACTATCACCATGCTAAATGGGACAGACTTCAAACAGATCTCACAACTCAAGACTGGGCATCCACAAGGTGCTGTGAGCCATCAACAGCAGCAGAATTGTACTCCAGCACAATCCATAATCTCATGGTCCAGCATATCCCCCACTCAACCTTTACCATCAAGCCAGTGGATCAACCCTGGTTCAATGGAAAGTGCAGGAGGGCATGCCAGGGGCAGCACCAGGCTGACCTGAAAATGAGGTGTTAACCCGGTGAAGCTACCAAACAGGACTACGCGCGTCCAAACAACATAAGCAGCATGTGATAGAGAGAGCTAAGCGATTCCACAATCAATGAATCAGATCTAAGCTCTGCAGCCCTGCCACATACGGTTGTGAATGGTGGTGGATGATTAAACAACTCACTGGAGGAGGAGGATCCGAAAACATCCTTAACCTCATGATGGGGAAGCCCATTATACCAGTAATGTCTAAAGATTTGCAACTATCTTCACCCAGAAATTGTAGTCATTGGAGGTTAGTAATCTCAGCTCCAGGACAATTCTGCAGGAGTTCCTCAGGGTAGTATCCTCAGCTCAACCATCTTTAGCTGCTTCATCAGTGACCTTCCCTCCATCATAAGGTCAGAAGTGGGGATGTTCACGGGTGATTGCACAATGTTCAGCACCATTTGTGAGATACTGAACAGTGTGCATGTCCAAATGCAACGAGAACACTCTGCAGTGTTCTGTGTTTGTGCTGCAGCTATTCACACCATAGATTAACATTCTGGGCAAAGGTACTGACGGCATTTTCACTAAGTTTGCAGATGATATGAAGATAGGTGGAGGGACAGGTAGTGTTGAGGAAGCGGGGAAGCTGGAGGAAGACTTGGACAGGCTGGGAGAGTGGGCAAAGAAGTGGCAAATGGAATACCATGTGGGAAAGTGTGAGTTTACGCACTTTTGCAGGCAAAATAGAGGCATAGACCATTCTATAAAAAGGGTTAGGATTCAGAAATCTGAAGCCCAAAGAGACTTGGAGTCCTATTTCAAGATTTCATTTAAGGTTAACATTCAAGTTCAGTTGATAGTTAGGAAGGCAAATACAATATTAGCATTCATTTCAAAGGGATAGAATACAAGAGCAGGGATGTACTACTGAGGCTGTACAAAGCTCTGATTAGACTACATTTAAAATATTGTTGGCAGTATCAGGTCTCATGTCTAAAGAAGGATATGCTGGTGTTGGAGGGTTCCAAAGGAGGTTTACAAGAGTGAGCCCAGGGATGAAGGGCTTATCATATAAGGAGCAGTTGAGGACTCTGAGTTTGTGTTTGACGGAGGATTTGATTGAAACTTATGGAATACTGAGAATCCTGGATAGAGGGAATGTGGAAAAGATGTTTCCTCTAGTAGGAGAACTAGGATCCAAATGCACCACTTCAGACTGAAGGGACAACCCTTTGGAACTGAGATGAGGAAGAATTTTTTTCAGCCAGACAGTGGTTAATACGTGGAGCTCATTGCTGCAGAGGGCTGTGGAGGCCAAGTCACTGAGTGTATTTAAGACAGAAATAGATTGGTTTTTGCTTGGATCAAAGATTACAAGGAGAAGGCAGGAGAATGTGGTTGAGAAACAGATCAGCCATTATAGAATGGTCAAGCAGACTTGATGGACCGAATAGCCTAATTCTGCTCCTGTTTCTTATGATTTTATGACCTGGACAATATCCAGATTTGGTCTGACAAATGCAAGTAACATTTGTGCCACACAAATGCCAGACAATGACTATGTCCAACAAGAGGAAATCTATCCAGCATCCATGATATTACCATTACTAAATCCCTCATTATCAACCACATGGCTTTAACCATTGGCCAGAAACTGAGTTGGACTCACCATAAAAATACTATGGCTAATGACAGCAAGTCAGAGGCTGGGAATACTACAGCGAGTAATTCCCCTCCTGACCTCTCAAAGCCTGTCCATCATCTACAAAACATAAGTCAAGAGTGTGATGGAATACTCCCCACTTGCCTGAATGGATGCAGTTCCAACAACTCTCAAGAAGCTTGACACAATCCAGGACGAAACACGTCAGTAGATTGATACCCCATCCACAAACATTCAATACTTCCACCATTGAAGCTGCGTAGCAACAGCGAGTACAATCTACATGATGCATTGCAACTACCCACCAATACTCCTCACACAGCGCCTTCCAAACTCACTACCACTTCCTTCTAGAAGGACAAGGGCAGCAGGTACATGGGAACACCAGCCCTCCAAATCACTCACCATCCTGACTTGGAAATATATCACCATATATTCACTGTCCTCAGGTCAAAATCCTCGAATTCCCTCCCTAAGGGCATTGTGGGTCTGCCCACAGAACATGGACTGCAGCAATTCAAGAAGGCAGCTCTCCCCCACCTTCTCAAGGGGTAACTAGGGAGGGGTAATAAATCCTGGCCCAGCCACCGACACCCACATCCATGAATGAACATTAAAAATTAAGCTTTTTATTAATAGTTGCTTGGCTGTATGGTAAACATTTCTGTATGGAAACAAGAATAAGGGTGAATGGGGTGGCACGGTGGCATTGCTGCCTCACAGCGCCAGAGACCTGTGTAGGAATCCATCCCCAGGCAACTGTGCAGAGTTTTCTCATTCTCCCGTTGTCTGTGTGGGTTTCCTCCGGGTGCTCCAGTTTCCTCCCAAAGTCCAAAGATGTGCAAGTTACTGTCGATTGGCCATGCTAAATTGCCCGTAGTGTTCATGGATGTGCAGGCTAGATGAATTAACCATGCAATATGGAGGTATACAGGAATAGGGTAGGGGGATGGGTCTGGGTGGGATGCTGTCAGAGGGTCAGCGTGGACTTGATGGGCCAGATGGCCTGCTTCCATCCTGCAGCGATTCTAAGAAGCTAAGCTCATTGTACTGATCAGATGTAGGACCCAAAAAAACAAACATGAACAAAAACTTCTTTTGTTGTATCCACATTGAACGTTTGTAATTGGATGAAAAGGGATCAGAGAGATAGTGAATCTCTACCGTAATGCTATGACAACATCCTGACCAATCCAAATCTACCCGTCTGTTGTGAGAATTAAGATTGACAGTTAACAGTTCTTCCAAACCAATCATGATCCAACCAGTCAGCACCCTCATCTCATACTGTGTAAACCAATGTCCCTTTTATAAAACTCTGTTCCATGTCTTCTGGTTCAGATGAATTTAAGTTGAAAAGCTTCAATTTCTAGTCTTCTCTTTCTAATGTTTAGATTTTTTATTCCAGATTGGTTTAATTGAGTGAATTTAAATCCCTAGTTGCTGTCATGGGATTTGAACTCATTCCCCTTGATGGTTAGTCATTAATATGATGATTAAGGTACAAGACCCTCATTTGGTCTGTAACTGACCTCAGTCAGTTTTTAGTGGTGCTTCTATCATTTTCCCGTAGGCATTAGATAAGACTTCTGCTGGAGCTTACTTTTAAGAATATTACAGACTGACAAAACATGAATTTCAACTCTAATGTATAAAAATAATTGGACACTGCCCAACCTTAGAATGGGGCTGGAGAAGCCATCTATGATAACTATCTGAAGACATTTATTTCTTTCTTTCATACTGTGCTTCATTGAAACTTTTTTACTCATCGACAGCTTGTCTCTTGAACTACAGTCGAACGGAACGATTCATAAAAGAAGACATTGTGTATCACTGATATGGAATAAGAGTTAGTGGGTTGGCATGAACAGTAATGAGCCGTGAACAAACAGATGCAGCAAATACAGAAAGAAATGAGATCGGATCGAAGGCAGGGAGAGTTGCTGCTGTAAGTCTGTTGATGATGTGATGTTTTGCCCGGCAGTGAGCTGGCGATAAGACTAAAAGGGAAAATATTAGAAGCACACATAGCCGTGATTATTGAAAAGGTCAAAGGATGCTGCACAAGGATTCATTTCATGATTCGAACAGTGTGAGTGGAAAACTGTTGATTTATTTCATCTCTGCCACTGCAATTCTCACCAAAATGTTTTTTCTCTGTTCCACACTCCCAGACATTCCAGATTTCATCAGCTCTTACCCTGACTTAGCGCCAGACCCACCCTTCTCCCTCTGCCCCTGGTCAACAGCTGATACTCCTCCCCCTCTTCATAAGGTCACCAAGAGTTTATCAACAGTGGTCTAGCTCCTTTTGAAATGGTCTTCATCACCCCAATTTAAAATACCCAAATGCTAAACCTAACCACCCCTCTAAAACCTCTGGACTCCCGAAGTAATGACCATCTTCTTGTCTACACGCTGCATCTTGGAGTCTCGATTATTGAGACACTCCTTTGCTGCCTCTCAAAGATAGTCAGAGATAACAAAGTGTGGAGCTGGAGGAACACAGTGGCCCAGGTAGCATCAGAGGAGCAGGAAAGCTGACGTTTCGGGTCTGGACCCTTCTTCAGAAATGGGAGGGGGGAAGGGGGATCAGAAATAAATAGAGGGAGGCCTGGTGAAGGTAGCTGGGATGGTGATAGGGGAGTGCAAGTAGTCAGTGTTGAGGATTGGTCAGTGAGGTGGGAGGGACGGATAGGTGGGGTGGGAGAGAAGATGGACAGGTTGTGTCAGGTCAAGGAGGCAGGGATGAGAGGAAGAGTTTGACATGGGATGAGGCCGGGGTTGGGGAGATTTTGAAACAGGTAATGTCCACATTGAGACCATTGGGCTGTCGGCTCCCTCTGTCTCACATGTTCCTTGTCCTGTTGATAATGTCAGAGGTGATATGATACAAATCTGTGATGTGGCCTCTGATGAAAAGCTTTGTTGTGTACATCCAGTACTTTTCTCAGCTTGGCTAGTTTCCAAGCAGAATATTAAAGTGTACTCGTACACATACATACAGTGCACGTAGATATTTGTGCATGTATAGACAATCCTCCCAATAATCCTGAGGGAGTGTCCGCACTGTCAGAGGGTCAGTGCTGAGGGAGTGTCCGAACTGTCAGAGGGTCAGTGCTGAGGGAGCGCCAAACTGTCGGAGCGTCAGTACTGAGGGAGTGTCCGCACTGTCAGAGGGTCAGTGCTGAGGGAGTGTCCGAACTGTCAGAGGGTCAGTGCTGAGGGAGTGCCACACTGTCGGAGGGTCAGTGCTGAGGGAGCACCACACTGTCGGAGCGTCAGTACTGAGGGAGTGCCGCACTGTCGGAGGGTCAGTGCTGAGGGAGCACCACACTGTCGGAGGGTCAGTGCCGAGGGAGTGGGCACTGTCGGAGTGTCAGTACTGAGGGAGCGCCGCACTGTCAGAGGGTCAGTGCTGAGGGAGCACCACACTGTCAGAGGGTCAGTGCTGAGGGAGTGGGCACTGTCGGAGTGTCAGTGCTGAGGGAGCGCAGCGCTGTCGGAGGGTCAGTGCTGAGGGAGCACCGCACTGTCGGAGGGTCAGTGGTGAGGGAGCGCCGCATTGTCAGAGGGTCAGTACTGAGGGAGCGCGGCACTGTCGGAGGGTCAGCGCTGAGGGAGTGCCGCACAGTCTGAGGGTCAGTGCTGCGGGAGCACCACACTGTCGGAAGCTCAGCGCTGAGGGAGTGCCGCACTGTCGGAGGGTCACTGCTGAGGGAGCGCCAAACTGTCGGAGGGTCAGTGCTGCAGGAGCGCCACACTGTCGGAAGGTCAGCGCTGAGGGAGTGCCGCACTGTTGGAGGGTCAGTGCTGAGGGAGCGCCAAACTGTCGGAGGGTTAGTGCTGAGGGAGTGCCGCACTGTCGGAAGGTCAGCGCTGAGGGAGGGCCGCACTGTCGGAGGGTCAGTGCTGAGGGAGTGCCGCAC
>JAHRHZ010000001.1:1220319-1284727 GCA_024137785.1 Ginglymostoma cirratum
CTCACTCCCCAACCCCACACCCACTCCCCAAGCCGACCCCCACACCCCACTCTGATTTCTCCCCAGTTTACCCACAGCCCACCCCCTCAATCCTTATTCCCCACCCCCAAACCCAACTCTCCACCCACAACGACCACTCCTCATTCCCTAAGAAGCACACCTCACTCCCTGAACCCCACTCCCACCCTCCACCCAATATTCACTCCCCAACCCTACCCCAACCCCCACTGCTGAAATCCCACCCTCACTCCCCAAACCCCACCCTCACCGCCCAGTTCATTTGAAAAGTCAGACTGAAACAGCAGCATGAACCTCAATCTGTAAAGCTGAGTGAGGTAATACCAGAGACACGTTGCATTCTGAAGCAATGCGTGAAAATGATCAGGATTCACAAGATTAATCAGCGGCCCAAGGCTATAATACGGGATCAATCATCCACAAGGCAGCCCTACAAAGGACAGATTCTGCTAAATAACACAGCTCACCAAATAATCCAAGTAAAGAGCAGAATAAAGACAGTATAGAGGATTAATGGGCAGGGGTGGCGGGGGGTGTGTGTGGGGGGCTGCTGACAGCAGTCAGAGGATGTAGAAATTGGACAGACACGATGCTCAGAATTCATAAAAACATGTAACAAGCAAGATCAAATGACTTTACAGCACCTGACCGGCTCACAGATGCCTGAACAAGCCCTAAACACAAATAATTTCTCTCCTCTCCCAGTATCACATGGCACCGAACACTGTTATCCTATTAACAGTTAATCTTATTCCCGTGATGAAAAAAAAATCAATGGATTATCACAGCAAATGACCCTTAAAGAGATTCAATCATCCTCAGTTTATTCTCAAACAGTAATCCACATTTTAGACTACTCAGGAATTGCCTGGCATTTTCTTCACTCAAAAAAAAAACAGCCTAATTACATTTCCGCTGTCAATTGTAGAAGACAAACTCAAATTGAAGCTGTATGAGAAATAAATTCAGCCATAACAATACATTTTCACCACTGCTGACCCTTATTGCAAAGCGCATATTATGGCCCAACAGATTAGCAGCCGGCAGTCACAGGAGCAATAATTTGGATTCTGTCTGACAGCTCAAGCCAATAGCAAGATATTGGATTTGCTTGCAAAAGGGCTGATTGCATATGAAATTTCAATTCTTTACCAGGGGCTCACACTAAATTGAGAAATATGATGTAGCGTCATTTTTTTTCCCTAATTTTGATCTATATATTTAAATCTCTGATGTGTTAATAACCAAGGGTATTGGCAATCCTCATCAATAACTGCAGGAAGCTATCACTAACGTTCTGCATCTGCTGCTGGTTTACATCTTGATGTATCCACTCACTCAGCTACTGGTTTCTCGATGTCAATAACATTCACTGCCCATTTGTTGATCCCAACTGGAACTCAGTTACAAACAGATACCTAGTCTTCAGGGAATAAGTTATAGGGAGAGATTACACAAATTAGCCTTAGGTAGGGTAGATAAAGATAAACTATTTCCATTGGTTGGAGATTCTAGAACTAGGTGGTATCGTTTGAGAATTAGGGCCAGACTGTTCAGGAGAGATGTCAGGAAGCATTTCGACACACTGAGGGCAGTGGACAGAGTCATAGAGATGTCCAGCATGGAAGCAAACCCTTCAGCCCAACCTGTCCATGCCAACCTGATATCCTAATTGAGGTTTGGAACTCTTGCACAAACAGCAATGATTGCTGGATCAGTTGTTAGTTTTAATAGTGAAATAGATAAATTTATATTAAGCAAAACCATTAAGGGATATGAGCCAAAGACAGGGATATGGAGTTAGGCTATGGATCAGCCATGATCTCATTGAATGATAGAGCAGGCACAAGGGGCTGAACGGCCTACTCTTATTCCTAAATAATCTCATTGGAGGCAAATAAACAAACCTTATGTTGTTGTTACATCCGGTGTGAGGAGTTGGAGCTTGGCACAGGAAGAGTAAAACGTTCTCTACAGCAGTGCCTCCCCTGCATTTCCCATTGTGGAGGCTTGAAAATGGCTGTCACCATCTTAGTGACAGCAGGAATCAGGGAGAAGACCTGAGGAGGTGTGAGGGAGATGGTGCACCTCAGCAGTCTTTGTGACGCCAAAACCTCTGCTCAGAACTCTACTTGCGGGTCCCGGCTCCAACACTTGGAAGCCTTGCCTTGCAGATCCACAAAGCTTACTGTTCCACAACCTCCCACTGGAGATGGGCCAGAAATGGGAAGTAATTTGCAGCTATTTGCATCCTGTAATCCGATTCATTCATTTCTAGCACCATAGTCCTCTTTATCAGAATGATGTGTGAACATTGCGAGTAAGGATTCACAATGTATTTCAAGTGCCTGTACCAAAATAACCTCAAAGGTATCGTGATAGCATTTTTAAACAGATGAGAGTTTCCTGTGTCCTGGTCACCACTCACCTCCTTACCCACCACTGCTAAAGACTAAGGGTCTAGGCCCGAAACGTCAAGCTTTCCAGCTCCTATGATGCTGCTTGACCTGCTGTGTTCATCCAGCTCCACACCTTGTTATCTCTGACTAGGTAGTCATCTCATTTACTGGTATGTACAGTGGGTAGTCAGAATGACTGATTTATTGTGTAGGGTGGCTCTGTTTTTTGTGTTAATCACGGTATGCGATCAACAATTCCATCCTTGTGACACGACAGGGCAGAGTGATTGTATCTGATTTACTCGCATAAAAGCTGACTACTCTTCAAAGCAATGAATTTTATGCGACTGCACTTCAGTATGTCCTGAGAGATGTGATAAGGAGCTATATAAATGTAAATTCTTTCTAATCTCCACTTTGTGGTGTTGATTGAAGGAAGAATATCAGTTAAGGCCACAAGAGGAGCTTGTTGCTGTTTGTTGTGCCAATCCACTGGAAAGCACACCACCCCATACCTATTCTGAAATATTACTTGTACACCTCCTTTCGAGATGATAGGGTGTTGCAATGTGCTTTAAACCAATTCGAACACTTTTGAAGAGCTGTACCTGGTTACAGTAGAAAACATGGCAGCCAACTTGCACACAGTAAGTTCCCACAAAATAGCATTGTGATTTACAACGGGACTTTCTCATGACTTGGCCAGAGCCCTGTTGGCATGGGCTAGTTAGGCATGATCAGAGAATTCTAAACATGGCTAGCAGGAGGTAAGAAGTTACGACGTTTTCTCTTTCTTTTAATTGCAAAAATATATTTTATTCATATGTACATACACAGTTCATGTAGCCATTCCGATCTATACTGCCATTACTTGCAGAGAATAAAATAAACATTGGTGTTTGTCTTTCTCTATATTTACAATTAACCTCTTGGCATTTAGCTGAGGCAGGACTCTGGTTATTGAATGGACCTGCTTTGGCAGAAGGACCTTATGCAGTGGTCTTTCCCCACTGGTCCTTGGCAGCAGCTGCCCCAAGCTTTAGTGCATCCCTCAGCCCATAGTCCTGGACCTTGGAAAGTGCCAGTCTGCAACACTCAGTCAGGGTCAACTCTTTCATCTGGAAGACCAGCAAGTTTTGGGCAGGCCAAGGACCGTCTTTCACCACATTGATGGTCCTCCAGGCACAGCTGATGATGGTCTCAGTGTGCGTCCCAGGAAACAGCCCATTGAACACAAAGTCCCGTGTCATGGAGCTGTTTGGGTTGAACCTCAACAAAGCCCACTGCATACCCCTCCAGACCTCCTTTGCATAGGCACATTCCAGAAGGAGGTGATTGACAGTGGCATCCCCTCCACAGCCACTTCGAGGGCAGCGTGCAGTGGCACAGAGACTCCAGGCGTGCATAAAGGATCTCACTGGCAGAGCCCTTCTCACCACCAGCTCTGCTGATAAGGCGTTCTGCCAAATGTTGCAGGGTGAGGGTAGCATTCGGTACGTTTTTCTCCCCTTCATCCAATTCTTTATACACGATGTCCCTACGGACCCGGTCTATCTTCGACCTCCAAATGAAGTGGAAGATGGCCTGGGTGACAGCAGTGGTGCAGGTTCAGGGAATAGGCCAGACCTGAGCCACGTACAACACACTGAGAGTACTTCACACCTGATGACCAGGTTTTTACCCCCAATGCAGAGGGACTGGTGTTCCCATTTACCCATTTTCTGCTTCAGTTTCGAAATATGTTCCTCCCAAGTTTTGTTCACCACCCCCCCACCTCCCCCACCCCCCAGCCCCTCCGAGCAAAACACCCAGCACCTTCAGGTAATCTGTCTTGATGGTGAAGGTAATGAAGGATCGGTCGGCCCAGTTCCCAAAAACATGGCCTCACTCTGGCTGCTATTGACCTTGGCACCTGAGGCCAGTTCAAACTGGTTGCAGATGCTCATGAGTCAGCTCGCTGACTGCAGATGCAACGTCATCCATATATGGGGAGGTTTTGACCTGCAGGCCTCTGCTACCTGGAATAGTCACCCCTCTCAGGCTCGCATCCTTCCTGATGGACTCAGCATAGGGCTCTACTCAGCACTCAGACAAGGCAAGAGAGAGTGGGCAGCCTTGCTGACTCTGGATCTGATCAGGAAGCTTTCTGATTCCCACCCGCTGATTGAGACTGTGCTAACAATGTTAGTGTAGACCACTCAGATCCAATTGCAGACTCTTTCCCCAAAGCCCATTTTGGAGACAACATCCCACATGTAGGTGTGCAATATCCTGTTAAAGGCCTTCTCCTGATCCAGGCTGATGAGACAGGCATCCAACCCCCTGCCCTGCACGTAGGTGATCGTGTCCCTGATGAGCGTGAGGGTATCAGCGATCTTCCTGCCCAGTACAGCACACGATTGGTCAGGGTGAATCACCGATCCCAGAGCAGACCTGACCCAGTTGGTTATGACCATAGACAGGATTTTGTAATCTACATTCAACAGTGAAATTGTTCGCCAATTTCTAATTTCTTCCCTCTCCCCCTTCCGCTTGAAGATGAGGGTGACGGTGCCTTTCCTCATGGAGTCGCACACGGTACCTGCCCAAAGCATATTGTTGTACACCTCCAGCAGGTCCCGGCCAATCAGGTCCCACAGATCAGAATACAACTCAGTTGGTAAACCATCACTTCCGGGAGTTTTATTCTTTTCAAAGGACTCAAGGGCCTTGGTCAGCTCATCCAGCGACAACAGCTTGTCCAGTCTCTCCTGCATGCTGTTGCCTAAGACCTCCATGATAGAGAACAGGAACGACTGGGAGGCCGTGCTGTCTGTGAGCTACATGTCATACAGTCTTTAATAAAAGGTTTTGCTGATCCTCAGGATGTCAGACTGCAATGACATTACTAAGCCATCTTCTTCCTTCAGGCTGCTGAGCACAGAGCTCTCCGAGTCTGACCAGGGGGACTGTCATCCCCTGCTCCTTACTCAAAGCGTCACTGCTCCCATTTGCCCGGATCTGTGGTGTGGAGGAACCCCCCAACCCCCAACAGGTTCTCGGCAGTGGAGGGCTGAGATTGCCAGGGACCTCCTGACATCTGCTGTTTTCGGATAAGCCAGTGCTACTCTCTTTCTCCCAGGTAACCTTGAATTCCAATATTTATTTTCAATCCCCTTTAAGAACCATTGTAGAAGTATTCAGATGCACACTTGTGATGCCAAGGTCAAGTGCTGGAAAATGGGATTAGAATAGTTAAGAGGTTGTTTTTGACCAGCAAAGATACCATGGGTTGAAGGGCCTTTTTCTGCGCCGTCAATCTCCGTGACTCCAGCACTGTAGATAGTTTCTGTTAAGTCATCAAAACAGAAGCATATCTTGATGGATTATTTTAAATTTGTGGTGATAAAGGAGCATTCAAATGATATCCATCCAGCTTTCTGCATTCTGACTCATTGTCATTGTCATATAAACGCAGTGCTCCTCAAAGATTGACTGGCTCACTGTGAGTTAGGTTGATGCAGGATGGAGAAAGGTAACAGACATTATCACAAACGGATTTTGTCATCGATGTTTCATCTTCCCTGATCACAGCTGATGTTTGTTGCTTCTATTGTTTCTGTTCCATAGTCAAGAGGAGACAGGGACAATGAGAGCATGCGAGCCAACTTTATCTCATGTACATTATGTTGTACCGTCTGTGGCGCTGACGTTAAGGGATTTATACGGATTTCAGCAACAGATTTGGGAGAAAGCTCCAGGAAATTAGTGCAAGATTCTCCACTGTCCAGAGCCTGCAACTGCATTGTGACCGTTGACAAAATTAACCAGAAATGACACCAACGAGAGAGCCTGCTTGTTCAGTAACTTCATTTTGGAAGGTCAGGCTGCTGGCACTCAGCAACAGTGGAACTCAGGAGCAGAGAGAAGGGTCCTGGGGAGGGGGAGTCTCTGGGAGGCGGGTGGTCTGGAATGAATCGGAAGCAAGGGTAGCTCCCATAAAATCAGCCCCAGTTTGAGGCAGGTGGAAGCCCCACCCCAGCCCAGCTGGATGACCACCCAGATTTACCCATCAGGAACACTGCCACCTTTTTGGGAACTCAGTGAATCAGGCAGTGATCGGGTGACTATTGCTCATACTCTGTCACTCTCAACCCATTCAACAAACAGATTGCATTAACCATTAACTGGAGTAAAACATTCACCATAAGTTACTGCTTTTTCTCTCTTTTTTACTAAAGCCCATGGCGCTGCTTTGGAGCAGGGAATCTTTGACATCAACATGGAAGGATTACACTGGATAGACAGTACAGAATCAGGTCATTCTGCCTAAACAGCTCCACAGGAATCTCCTCCTATCTCTTTCCATCTGATGCAACTATCATGAGTCTCCAACTCCCCTCACCATCATTTAGCCCTTTTACGTATATCTACGGAATTCACTTCAAACACTCACACTATCTGGCTAAAGATTTTGTTTTGTATTTCTTGCAGACTCACTTCTGTTGACAGCCTCCACACATTCTCTCTGGGTTTATTTGAAGGAATAATTTTAAAGAGTTCTGGTTTGTTGACCCCTCAGCTTTCTTCCTTTCTGGCAAGTGAAGACCCACCTTGTCAGTTCTTTTCCTGGTTTGTAAACATTTCTGCGCCAACTTTGGAAATCGCACCTTCACTCTCTCCGTAACCTTTTTAATAAAATATTGGCATGACTGTGATTGGATTCTTAATCAAACTTGTCATCAATTTTCAACATTCAGGCAACCACAACTGATCCAGGAAGACAGCCCAGTGCCTGTAGTTTGTGCAGGTGGAATACCTTTGTGATCAGAACATCTTTTGGGAGAATCTGTAACTTATCCTTTTGTCATGTGAATTTCATCTTGAACTCACGTCAATTCAGGTTGATCAAAATTGCCCCCGCCCCCCCACCTCTTCCATCTGTCCTCTCAATATAGAGCCTCGTTCTTGGCTTGACTATTTTTAAAATGCTTTTCTTATCTTTGGCGTAACCTTTTTCTTAATTCTGGGTTTTTTTTGAACTCTGTTCTGATCCCCCACCTAAAATCACACCCTTCAAACAATAAGTGACTTCCCTATTCTTGCTACCTAAATGAGCAGTCTCATACTTCATTTGTCAATTACTTGGCTATTTCCTTTATATATAACCAGACAAGATGATTTACCTTCACATCACCAGTGCCAAGAAAAGAAAAACAACTTTTGCCAGTGAATGGTGCCTGATTTGTGGGTGTTCAGTAGCAGTGGTATGTGCAAGAATCTGTGGCTATAGTTTCAAGCTGTATAGGCATTTGTTATTATCTCCCTCGACACTGAGATGCAAAATCTAGGCTTTCAGTTTGTAACTTCTTTTTTTATGGAGTACACTGTTCCTGCATTATGTGTAACACATATCATTTACTTCCTGACAGATAAGGTGCAATTTCCAGAAAGTATGTCATTTGCAGAGCTGCAGGTATCACTGCATCATCTTCCAGTTATTAAGGAAAACATTAATCTGATCAATTGTTCATTTGAAATGCAAGCTGTTTTTAGTTTTCTTTTGTTGTTGTTTGATGGAAGCCATTCCCTACACTCTCTCAGGTGATTTGTGATAGTTTTGTAAGTTGACGCATTATTATACGATATTATTAAATATAAAATATACGCTTGCACTTTGAATAGCGATGGCAAATGTCTTTCTGAAGATGATGGCTCCTTGTCACTGAGATAGAGGAATGTGGAGTGGGCAACACTGCAAGACCTGAACAGTATCTCAGCTATTACTTCACTGATGTTCAGAAATCAGTTGGTAGCACTTCCATTAAGTTGAGATGCAGAGTCCTGATACATGTTAAAATTGTCATACTGGAGAAAAGATCAACAGGGTTCTCCCCGTGCCACAAACAACTGTCATAGAGTCACGGAGATGTATAGCATGGGGACAGACCCTTCGGTCCAACTCATCCATGCTGACCAGATATCCTAAATTAATCCAGTCCCACTTGCCAGCATCCCTCTAAACCCTTCTTATTCATATACCCCTTCAGAGGCCTTTTAAATGTTGTAATTGTACCAGCCTCCAGCACTTCCTATGGCAGCTCAATTCATACACACACTACCTTTGGTGTGAATAAGTTGCTCCTTGGGTCCCTTTTATATCTTTCCCTTCTCACCTTAAACCTATGTCATCGAGTTTTGGGGACCCCACACCTTGGGAACAAGACCGTGTCTATTCACCCTGTCCATTCCCCCCATGACTGATCCACGAATAAGATCAAGGCATTGTCCCATTAAATGGAAAGTCTTGCTATGAACAGTTTCTACATGTGATAGAGTACTGTATCAACAAATGTATTTATCTTCCTGAAACCTACAGGGAATTGTCCACCTGCAATTGCAGAGCTCAGCAGAAATCCTGATAGAAATCATGCTATTTCTTTGGGATTTTCCAAGGTCTTACCCACAATCAATCACAGATTGAGTAAACTCCCATCAAAATTCTCAACCAATGCCTCACTGAGAGTATTCACATCCTAAACTGGGAGAATGAGACAGAAGCAGAAAATACAGAGATTTTGATGTCTGATTTAAACATGTATTTGATCTCGATCAAGAATACTGACAGTTGTAAAGTGGGGCAGTCATACTGAGATCACTTTAAATACGAAAGTATTTCTAGAGGGTTGAATAGTTTTAACATCCTTCCCTGTCTATCTTGTTTTAAACAGTGAACGTTGACAATATCATCAGGGCAAATGGCAGAAAAGAATTACTGAGCCCAGCAGTGTAGGGAGCTGAAATAATATCTTTAGAAATGTAGTTATTCACCCAAAACATTGCTTCTTTTTTTTTCACTTCAGCTGCAAGCTCATTAATTCAGATCTTACTCACTGTCAGTACGGTAACTCCTCCATTAATAGCTCCAGCACTCTGTGTTAAAGGAACTGTTCCAGTGCTGTTGGAAAGGCTATGATTTTTATAGCTATTTCAGTCACATCTACATGTTAAAATCAGAATAATCTCTCGGGATGTTCTGTCATCTCTAAATACCCTCTGCATATTATTCAATGTTGATGACTTATCTCGGCTCATTTCTTTTATTCATGAGATTGAGGATTGGTTAGCTGGTTCACCAATTGTTGCCCAGCTTTAATTGCCCTTGGGAGCAAGATGGTGAGCCCCATCTCCAAGTGTTGTATGGGGCTCGCACAGTCCAGTTGGGAGATGATAGAGCTCTTGGATTTTGTAAGTCAAAGGTGGGGGAGGGGGTGTGTCTCCCTAACTTATAATAATGGAATCTTACAATGTAGAAAAGGCCATTCGGCCCATTGAGCGTGTACGACCAAAAATACACTACAGCAAACTTTGTTTTAACCGGCACCTTGGCAAGGGGCTCTTTTGATAAACCGGCAGAAAGTCGGTACCTCATATACAGTCATGCCCGAGTATATATGCCGTAAATGAAGTGTAATGGTAATATGTTTACCCCCTGCATTACGTTTCTATCACTTATTGTGTGTTTTTACATTGATTTGTGGAGAAATGTTGACATTTTTATGTAAACTTGAGGAATACGAATGTCTCGGCGCTTTGCTTGGCCGCAGCCTACAGCAGTTATGTACTCATCTTGAATATCGGGAATATTTGATCAACCGGCACACAGTCCAGGTCACATAGATGGCGGTTAATGAAGAGTTTACTGTAATACCTACAGTAGGCCTATGAGTCCTTTTAAGGTCCTATATGTTGGTAATGATGATAACTGGCACAACTATGAATGCAACTTCCAATTAGTGCAGTCACTCTCCATTAACAGACCAAACAACAGCAGATGCTCACAACAGGGACAAAAGGTGAGGCCACTTTTAGAACACTGCATATAATTCTGGTTTTCCCTTCTACAGAAAGGATGTTGTTAAACCTGAAAGGGTTCAGAAAAGATTTAGAACATAGAACATAGAACAATACAGCGCAGAACAGGCCCTTCGGCCCTCGATGTTGCGCCGACCTGTGAACTAATCAAAGCCCATCCCCTACACTATCTCATCATCATCCATATGCTTATCCAAGGACTGTTTAAATGCCCCTAATGTGGCTGAGTTAACTACATTGGCAGGCAGGGCATTCCACACCCTTACCACTCTCTGAGTAAAGAACCTGCTTCTGACATCTGTCTTAAATCTATCACCCCTCAATTTGCAGCTATGCCCCCTCGTACAAGCCGACGTCATCATCCTAGGAAAAAGACTCTCACTGCCCACCGTATCTAATCCTCTGATCATTTTGTAGGTCTCTATTAAATCCCCTCTTAGCCTTCTTCTCTCCAATGAGAGCAGACCCAAGTCCCTCAGCCTTTCCTCATAAGACCTTCGCTCCAGACCAGGCAACATCCTGGTAAATCTCCTCTGCACCTTTTCCAATGCTTCCACATCCTTCCCGTAATGGGGCGACCAGAACTGGACGCAATATTCCAAGTGAGGCTGCACTAGCGTTTTGTACAGTTGCAGCATGAATTAGGATGTTGCCAGGCTTGGAAGGTTTGATCTACAGGGAGGGATCGAATAGACTGGGACTATTTTCCCTGGAGCGTCAGAGGCTGAGGGGTGACTTTATAAAGGTTTATAAAATCATGAGGGGCATGGATAGGGTGACTAGTCAAGGTCTTTTCCCCAGGGTAGGGGAGTCCAAAACTATAGGGGCATAGGTTTAAGGTGAGAGGAGAAAGATACAAAAGGGACATAAGGAGCAACATTTTCACGCAGACGGTGGTGTGTGTATGCAACAAACTGCCAGAGGAAGTGGAGGAGGCAGGTACAATTACAATATTTAAAAGTCATCTGGATGGGGACATGAATAGGAAGGGATTTGGGCCAAATGCTGGCAAATGGGACTAGATCAGACTGGTCGACATGGACAGGTTGGACCGAAGGATCTGTTTCAACTGTACAACTCCATGCATCCATAAAATTCAGTTTGGGGGTTTCTACACACAAGAACTCATTACCAGGCCATCAGTCTGCTAACAAACTCCCCCTGCCTGTATTGCCCAGTGATTAAGCAGGCTGCATTTCTCTGTTTATGAAATCAGGGCATCTGAGTGGATGAAAAAACACACCCTGGATATATTGTGCTCGACCCCCCCACCCCCAAGGCCATATCCTCCCATCGGCTTGGGGCAGCCTTTAGGTCCCTGCCAAAATTTGTCTGATCCAGGACCACCATTCACACCAGCCTCAGGTTCCTTTGACAGTGCCTCCCAACACCATTCACAGCAGTACATCCCACCCCCCAACGCCATGGCCACTGTCCAATCAGTTTCTCTAAACAAGGGGGGAAGGGGGTGGCGTGCACAGTGTTCATTGCTGGAGATGTGTGCCGATTAGTGAAAGTGCTTTCAGCAAAACAGTCTTTGTTTGCTCCAGGAATGAAGCCTTCAGTCAATATCTCCTCCTCTACAGCTTCACCTTTACAGCACTTATTTGCAAGCTGCAGTCACTGGCCCCCCCCTAACCTGGAGAGGTTTTATCACAGAGGGTAAATAAAAGGCAAATTAGAATGCTTGCACAGTACTGACAGAAGACAAATTGCTTTACAGACTCCCTGAAAGTGGCCACACGAGTAGATCGGGTGGTAAAGAAGGCATATGGCGTGCTGGCCTTTATTGGTCAGAGGATTGAGTACAAGAGTCAAGATGTCGTGTCGCAGCTCTATAAGACTTTGGTTAGGCTGCACTTAGAGTATTGTATTCAACTCTGGTCGCCACATTACAGGAAGGATGTAGAGGCTTTGGAGAGGGTGCAGAAGAGGTTTACCTGGATGCTGCTTGGATTAGAGGGTTTGAGCTCATAGGAGAGGCTAGAAAAACTCGGGTCGTTTTCTCTGGAGCGGTGGAGGCTGAGGGGAGACTTGATGTAAAATTATGAGATGCTTACATAGGATTGACAGAATCTTTTTCTCAGAGTTGAAATGTCTAATACAAGGAGACATGCGTTCAGGTTGAGAGGGGGAAAGTTCAAAGGAGATGTGAGGGACAAGTTTTTTTTGACACAGTGAGTGGTAGGAGTCTGGAATGTGCTGCCAGAAGTAGTGCTGGAGGCAGATACCATACAGGCAGTTAAGGGGCTTTTTGATAAGCACATGACTATACAAGGAATGGAGAATATGCAGAAAGGGAGAAGGGATTAGTTTAAGTTGGCATTGTGTTAGACACAACATCATAGGCTGAAGGGTTCTTTCCTGTGTTCTATGTTCTAACACAGAAATAACATCAGAATGGCCACGTGCGTACAGTTTGAGAGGTTCTTTCAAAGGACCCTGGGCAAGTTGCTGCAGAACATTATGTTGATTCTTATCTCTGGAGAATGACCAATTGTTTTTAAAATTGCTCCTTCACCTACCTGAGTCCTAAGCTCTAAAACAACCTTCCTAAATTTTTGTCTCCTCCACCTCCCTCTGTTGTTTTAAGACGCTTTGAAAAACCTACCTGTTTTGCCAATTACTCATTAGACTTCAAACTTCCTTATGTGGCTCAAGTGTGAAATTTTGTTCCACAAACACTCAGTGATGCTGCTTGGGAGGTTTTGGAATGCTAATGGCGTCATACAAATGCAGGTTGCTGTTTGGGGTAAAGGACTGCAGTTCAGGATTAATGCAAAATCCTCCACTTGTCATTCTGGGATGGCTCGGTTCAATATTGCTGGGGTCAAACATGAAGAAAAGCTCCTGCTCCGGTGACAGCTGAACCCAATCCTCAAAAGAGACTCCTTACTGCACCAGCATGCCTTTGCTTATCCCACACCATCTGTTCGATTTACTTTCCGAAATGCAAAATCACAATGCACTGTGCCAAATGTTGGGCTGATTGTTTCGATTTGGGCTCTCATCCATTGTTAATTAAAGTAGTTCACAAATATACAGCAGAATGCTGCTCAACGCACTCCCAGAACTTTTCTGTTCTCTCACTTCCTCTTTCAATTTACAGATCTTGTTTAATCTGAACACTATGTCCTCGTTCAATTCCATCTTTCTTCTTGATTCTTCTCAACTTTGGATTTTGGTCCCACATCTCGGTCCTCATTTCAATGGAAACTTAGTCATGGGAGTGAGCTTGCAATATTGGCTAATAAGGAAATGCTAGAAAAGATTAAAGACAGCCACAAACATGGTCTGTGTTAATGGACCATTCTTTTGTACAAGCTGTCAGTCAAAGATTCCTGGACTGGAGAAATCCATCAGGAAATCTCCAGCAGATGTGTGCTTTGGCCCAGTATTGACATGGAAAGTCAGATGCAGAACCAACTGTGCTAATCTTGAAGTAACCATTGCTTAGTTTGTGTGTCTGTCTGTGCCGAGACTGAGATTGCGCATGAATTTCCTTCACAATTAAACGTCATCTTGTGCTTCAAATTGTGGTGAGATTCCTTTCTCATTTTAAGATGTTCTCTCCTATTCTCTTCGGTCTCGTGGCGTGGATAGGGGGAGAGCTGGATGTTCAGCTTCAGGAGAAGCACAGATTAAAAAAAAGACTCTGTGAAATTTGCAAAGACGTCTTTCAATAAAGCCACAAACGGTGTCAAAAAGGTGTCCAGAAAGCTACAAGGAGTTATTGGAAAAGTATATATTATTGTCACAGGGCACCATGATCATTCTTTTCAATATTGTTCATAAACTTTACTGAAATTAAATTCCATTGCTTTAATTCTATTCTGTTTTCATTGAATTACAGTGAGCAGATAGCACAGAAGGTAACAATTTAGGAAACCACTCCATCTCTTCAACCCCTCTTTGCAAATCCTTATCATCCCTACTCTCATACAATCAAACAGCATGGAATAAGGTTGCCAGTTTTGAATTTGACTGTACTTTTTGTGGTGGATTGGCTCCTGTTGGCTTCCTGGACTGGTGCCAACTAACACTCACTTCAGTCTTTGACCCTTTGGAGTCATTTACAGTTTCACACCATTTGTCGATTTCCTCGCTACAATCACTCATCCCTGGAAGACAGCAGATGGTGTTGTTCTTGGAGACGTGTTGAGTGAATGTGGGCTTCGTCCCATCAGATCAGAGTGGAATAACTAATTGGATTAGTTAACAGCTTTTCTGGATAAAATGTGTGTTGTAATGTCTCTGGAAATACAATAGATTAAAAACAAAGGCAGCAAGAAAGAGGCAAAGTTACCGAAGTCCAAGAGCTGATGGGCATCAATGCACATTATATCAAAGCAAACTTCAGAATAACTTGACATCTCCTTGGTTCTATTCCACTTCAGAGCTGTTGAGTAGGGGACTGAAGCTCTGTTATAGAGGCTCATTATAATTGTTTTCTAAACTATTGAGACAATCAGATGAAAACATTGAAGAAAGAATGATTCCAGCAGTCCCACAATTCTGTCAGTCAAGAGGAATGAGCTTTCTGCTTTTAAGATCAAAAATGGAATTTTTTTTAAAGATTCTGTTTCTCTGAACTGTGGAATTCACATTGTAAATAGATGCCTGTTAGTGCATGCTCAGTACCCAGGTCACTTTACATCTCTCTGTGCCCCAATGAAGGAATTACTTCATTTCAGGTTCATACCTCTCACTAACATAATAACCGAAATTGGGAACTCCCTGAACAGAAGATTTTTGGCTGGTCCTATTATACTGGGCAGTAATTATTTCTTTTTATCATGAGAATATTGCAGTCATCTGTGAGTTGTTGGAGTGGTCCGGTTAGCAAGTCTTTTTCACAAAATATTTTAGACCCTCCCCTACAGAAGTTAATTAGCTAACTCCCAGTGGGAGTTCTGATTAGTTATGGAGTGATCTGCAAGAGATCTGAGTGTGTTGTCCAGCTTTGCACATAGACATTAATTTCCCAGGGGAAAGCAGCATTACAGGTCATTGTCAGCATGGCCCATGTGCTGTTCTCCACTTACATCAGTGAACATAGGAACAGTATGAGACCACAGTTTAATCCTTAAGCCTTTTCTATCATCGAGTGGCTGATCTCTGATCAAATTCCATAAATCTACCTTTGCCCCAAATTCCTTCATAATTTTTGGTAACAAAAATCCATCAATCTAAATTTTATAATGAAGAATTGATGCAGCACCAGTTACCATTTAAGGTAGAGTGTTCCAAACATATTTAGAACAAACATTCTTTGTTGTAAAGTATTTTCTAATTTCCGCCTGAACAGACTGGCTTGAATTTTTAGACTATGCTGCCCTCTCCACTCTAGCTGTCCCCCTCAACATCTTAAAACGAGGTCAAAATCCTGGAACTGCCCCACTGCCGGGATCTACTGACATCATGTTTATTGCAGTGGTTCAAGAAGTCAGCTCACCATCACTTTCTCAACGGCAACTAACAATAGGCAATAAATGGTGGCTCACTCAACGATGTCTACATCCCATCAACGAATTTAAAAAAAGTATGATTTAATCTAAATTTCAGAGAATTTCAGCCTGAATTTGTGCAATCTCTCCGTGTAATTTAACCCTTGTATTTTAGGAATCATTCTCATACTCAAACACTACACTGGGTGTAATACCTTCTATTTTTTCCAAAAATATACTTTATTCATAAAACTATCCTTACATACGCACATGGTCCCTAAAGCAGTTCAGTTCTTTACGGTAGCATATAAAGAAACACAGAAATATTAGAGCTTAAAACCATCCATCAAATAAACTAAAGGCATTTCTTACTGATAGAGCCATAGAGTATTGTACAGCACAGAAACAGAACCTTCGGTCAAACTGGTCCATGCCAAAGAGATATCCCAAAATAATTTAGTTCCATCTGCCAGCATTTGGTCCATATTCCTGTAAACCCTTCCTATTCACATACCCATGAAGGTGTCTTTTAAATGTTGTTATTGTACCAGCCTCCACCACTTTCTCTGGCAGCTCATTCTATATACGCACCACCATCTGTGTGAAAAAGCTGCCCCTTAGATCTCTTTTAAATCTTTCCCCTCTCACTTTAAACCTATGTCCCTCCAGTTTGGGACTCCCCCACCCCCAGGAAAAAACTTTGGCTGTTTCACCCTATCCATGCCCCTTATGATTTTACAAACCTCTATAAGGTCGCCCCTCAGCCTCCGATGCCCCAAGGAAAATAGCCCCAGTCTATTCAGCCTCTCCCTGTAGCTCAAACCCTCCAACCCCAACAACATCCTTGTAAATCTTTTTTGAACCCTTTCAAGTTTCACGACATCCTTCCTATTGCAGGGGGCGCTGGAACTGCGTGCAGTTTTCCAAAAGTGGCCCTAACCATTGTCTTGTACAGCTGCAACATGATCTTCCAATTCCTACATTCAATGCACTGACTAATAAAGACCAGTGTACCAAACATCTTCTCTATCCCATTTACCTGCGACTCCAATTTCAAGGAACTATGAACCTGCTCTCCAAGGTCTCTTGGTTCAGTAACACTTCCCAGGACCTTACCATTAAGTGTATAAGTCCTGCCCTGATTTGCCTTTCCAAAATGCAGCACCTCATATTTATCTAAATTAAACTCCATCTTCCACTCCTTAGCCCATCAGCACATCTGATCAAGGTCCCATCGTACTCTGAGGTAACCTTCATTCCTGTCCATTGCACCTCCAAGTTTGGTGCCATCTGCAAACTTACTAATCATACCTCATCCATTCACATCAAAATCATTAATATAAATGACAAAAAGCAGTGGACCCAGCACCGATCCTTGTGCCACACAGTTGGTCACAGGCCTCTAGTCTGAAAAACAACCCTTCACCACCACCCTCTGTCTTCCACCTTTGAGCCAGTTCTGTATCCAAATGGCTAGATCTCCCTGTATTCAATGTGATCTAACTTTGCTAATCAGTCTACCATGAGGAACCTTGTCAAACACCTTACTGAAGTTCATGTAGATCACATCCACCACTCTGCCCCCACTAATCCATTTTGTTACTTCTTCAAAAACTCAATTGAGTTAGTGAGACATGATTTCCCACGCACAAAATCATGTTGATTATCCCTAATCAGTCCTTGTCTTTCCAAATACATGTAAATCCTGCCCGTCAGGATTCCCTCCAACAACTTGCCCACCACCGATGTCAGGCCCACCGTTCTATAGTTCCTTGGCTTTTCCTTACCACCTTTCTCAAATAATGGCACCAAGTTAGCCACCCTCCAGTCTTCCCACACTTCACCTGTGGCTATCGATGATACAAATACCTCAGCAAGGGGCCCAGCAATCACCTCCCTAGCTTCCCACAGAGTCCTAGGGTACTCCTGATCAGGTCCTGGGGATTTATTCACCTTCAAGTGTTTTAAGACATCTAGCACCTTCTCCTCTGTAATATGAACATTTTTCAAGACATCACTATCTATTTCCTCATGTTCTGTATCTCCCATTTCCTTCTCCACAATAAACGCTGATGCAAAATACTTGTTTAGTATCTTCCCCATCTCCTGTGGTTCCAAACACAAGTGGCCTTGCTGATCTTTAAGGGGCCCTATTCTCTCCCTTGTTACCCTTTTATCCTTAATGTGTTTGTAGAATCCCTTTGGATTCTCCTTAACCCTATTTGCCAAAACTATCTCATGTCCCCTTTTTGTCCTTCTGATTTCCCTCTTAAGTATACTCCTACTGCCTTTATACTTTTCTAGGGATTCACCCAATCTCTGCTGTCTATACCTGACTTAAGCTTCCTTCTTATTCTTGGCCAAAACCTTAATTTCTCTAGTCATCCAGCATTCCCTACACCTACCAGCCTTGCCCTTCATCCTAACCAGAACATACTGCCTCTGGGCTTTCATTAGCTCATTTATGAAGGCTTTCCATTTTCCACCCATCCCTTCACCTGCGAACATTTGCCCCCAGATGGAACTTTTGGAAGTTCCAGCCTCATACTGTCAAAATTGGCCTTCCTCCAATGTGGAATTTTAACTTTTAGATCAGCTCTATCCTTTTCCATCACTATTTTGAAGCTAATAGAATTATGGTCATTGGCCCCAAAGTGCTCCCCCACTGATATGTCAGTCACCTGCCCTTCCTTATTTCCCAGCAGCAGGTCAGGTTTTGCACCTTCTCTTGTAGATACATGCACATACTGAATCAGAAAATTCTCTTGTGCACCTATAACAAATTCCTCTCCATCCAAGCCTTTAGTGCTATGGCAGTCCCAGTCTGTGTTAAGAAAGTTAAAATCCCCGACCGTAACCACCCCATTATTCTTACAGATAACCGAGATCTCATTACAAATTTGTTTTTCAATTTCCTGCTGACTATTGGGGGATCTATACAACAATCCCAATAAGGTGATCATCCCTTTCTTACTTCTCAGTTCCACCCAAATAACTTTTCTGACGTATTCTCAGGAATATCCTCCCTAAGTACAGCTGTAATGTTATTCCTAATCAAAAACACCACTCTCCCTCCCCTCTTGCCTCCCTTTCTATCCTTTCTATACCATCCGTAACCTGGAACATAAAACTGCCTGTCTTGTTCATCCCTGAGCCACATCTCCGTAATTACTATCCCAGTCCTATGTTCCCAATTATGCCCTGAGTTTATTTGCCTTACCCGTTAGGCTTCTTGTATTGAAATAAAATTGTACAAGATTATACTTACATACGTTGAGGCACTGGTAGGGGCTGATAACTGAATGGACTCCCATTTAACTTTGGCAAAAAGACCTCAGACACTGGTCTTCCCCTGGCAGCTGCCCCAAGTGTTAGTGTGTTCCTCATCACGAAGTCCAGGACCTTAGAATGTGCCAGTCTGCAACACCTTGCTCTGGAAGACCAACAAGTTTTGGGCAAACCAAACAGTGTCTTTCACTGAGGCCCTCCAAACACAGTCGATGTTTGTCTCAGTGTGTGTCCCAGGGAATAGGCCATAGAGCGCAGAGCCCTGTGTCATGGAGCAGCTCGGGATGAACCTGGACAAAACCCACTGCACCGTTCACACTGCACTGCATGTAATACTTCCTTCCTAAGGCCATAGGAGTTTTCCCAGTACTCCTTGTGTGGTAAAACCAAGGCTTTGCAATCTCCACATTTACATTCACACCTTCATCATGCTGCCAGAATATTGGTGCCTTTGTGTTTCTTTTATTTTTAAGAACCACTACAGTATGGAAGCAGACTATTCGGCCCAACAAGTCCACACAGAGAGCATCCCTCCCAGGTCCATCCCCAGACACTATCCCTGTAACCCTGCATTTCCCATGGCTAACACACCTAACCTACACATCCTTGGACACTATGGGCAATTTAGTTTGGCCAATCCACCCTGACCTGCACGTCTTTGGACTGTGGGAGGAAACCAGAGCACCCATAGGAAACCCACACAGACACGGGGAGAATGTGCAAACTCCACATAGACAGTCACTTGAGGGTGGGATCAAACCCGGGTCCCTGGTGCTGTGAGGCAACAGCACTGACCAATGAGCCATTGTGCTGCCCCACAAGAGGTAAGATACAATGAAGAATGGCAACATCGAAAATTGTTGGAATGTACCATGTTGGATGAAATGTCCATGTGGAGTTAGTGATAACACAGTGTAGAGCTGGAGGGACACAACAGGCCAGGTAGCATCAGAGGGGCAGGAAAGTTGACATTTCAGGTTGGGACCCTTCTTCAGAAACATCAACTTTCCTGCTCCTCTGATGCTGCCTGGCCTGCTGTCTTCCTCCAGCCACACACTGTGTTGTCTCTGACTCCAGCATCGGCAGTTCCTACTATCTCCATGTGGATTCACTGATTTCCCTCAAAGCAAGGCCCAGCAAGACTGAAGTGTTGGCCAATCTCCTGCCCAAGTTGCGATACACCATTTGGAAATGATTCATTACCCATGCCAAGGCTGCCACTTGCATGAAATTCACGTTCCACAAAACCTGCAGCACATGATCCTCGAAAAGTAACAGATTGGGTGGTGATACAGCCTTATGATTACTTCATTAACACTCCAGTTATTCTTCACTGAACAGTAATCACTTTTCTTCTTCAATTAACACTTCAGACATCTATGCAGTGCGACATTTCCCCAAAAACAAAAGTTAACAGTCTTAAGGATTACAGATCTGAGTGACAGCTGATGGAGCTTCTAAAAAGCACATATGCAAACAGTTGCTTAGAAAAACAGAAGGTAAATCATATCGAAATGAGAGACACTTTGCCAACATTTTCCATCTTACATTCATCAGGACAACAGCAAGAATGTCAAATTTCAAAAAATTGCAACAATTTATACTGGAGGAGAAATGGATGCTGATTGGTTGGCAAATTAACTGTGATTGGATGATGTTTTGCCATGGAATAGGAATGGGGGAACTGTAGGCTTCCCAGACTCCTGAGTAATTCAAGGAAGAAACGAGGCTTGAACATGTTCCTTTTATTAGCAGAGTACAGCTCTCTGTGCCTGAAGTGTACATCAAGTGTAAACAACCCATATTATGGGCTTGACATTCTCTTCAATTAATTGTTCAGTTCCTTGGGCCCAAGCCATTTGCTCAGCTTGCAAGTTTTATTCAGAAATTGTGTGCATCCCACTTAAGCTGCAGGATGACGATTATTCTACCACATTCTACCACAAAGGCGGGTTCCACTTTCCAACTATAAGGTGCTCAGACTAATTCAAATTACCCTGGTATCTCAGAATTTGATGAACAGATTTAAAATCTGTTTCTTGCTGTTCCCATGAAGTGCTTACAGCATATTATTCTCCACTAACAAGAAGTAGCTGTCAGTCCAATAAGACATTCTGCCTCCCACGTAATTTATAAAAATTGTGGTTGGGTTTCAGTGCCAGTGTGATATCAGGTATCTGGGCCATCCATCTCAGAGATTGCCTTATCAAATCCTTTGGCTATTTTTAAGGCAGAGGACTGACTGTACCCAACCAGACTGCGCTTGCAAAACCTGAAACAAAACAGCTACTGTTAGACATGGTTCCATGTGAATGCAGTATGTGCTGAACAATCCTGATTGGGTTGGCAGCTACAACAATAACCCATAACCAGTCAAGGTCATAACATGGATCATTTATGCTCAACAGAAGTGATATATATTCATATACAGGGGGCTGTTCTCTGCAAACAAACCAAACAGTTTCAGACATTCTGAGGAAGGGTCACGTGACCTGAAACGCTAACTCTGATTTCTCTCCATAGGTGCTGCCAGACCTGCTGAGCTTTTCTAGCAATTTCTGTTTTCGTTGCTGATTTACTGCATCTGAAATTCTTTCAATTTTGATTTAAACAGTTTCAAACATTGGACACATGTCTGAATTGAGTTTATGAAGTCTACAGTTATTCAATGCTTTTTCTGTGGAAATACTTTGTCCATGATGGCTCAGTGGTTAGCACTGCTGCCTCATAGCACTAGGGACCCGCGTTCAATCCCCAGCCTTGGGTGACTGCCTGTGTGGAGTTTGCACATTCTCCCTGCGTCTGCGTGGGTTTCCTTCTGCTGCTTCAGATTCCTCCCACAGTCAAAAGATGTGTTGGTTTGGCCATGCTAAATTGTGTAGGCTAGGTAGGTTAGCCATGGGGAAATACAGGGTCAAAGGGATAAGGCAGGGAGGGGGGCTATCTGGGTGAGATGCTATTGAGAGGGTCAATATGGGCTGAATGGCCTGCTTCCACACTGTAGGGGGATTCTATTCTATGAAATCACAGTCAACCTGACAACCCATCAGCACCCTTTCCCTCCTGTATTATAAATTGTTGTGATCATTTGAAATTCAAAATTCTTGTGTGGGTCCTGATGCACTCAAGATGAAATGCTTTCCAACACATCTGGCTTTTTGGAAATTCAAACATAATTTATGTTTGTTAAAAAGAAAAAAGATTTGGTTCATTGGAATTATATCATTATCATCGGCAGGCCCTCACAAACGAGGATGTCTCTTCCACTCTCACGGTGAGTCCCTAGGTGGCTGTACAGAGCGATGGGGCTACCACAGGCTGTTACTCTTGGGGTGAGTGGTCACAGGAAGGGGTGGGTGGGGCATTTGTGTGGCAGTGCGGTCCGTTTGCAGTTTGCACCTGGCTTCCATTTTACCCAACAGCAAGTCTCAAGGTGCTCAATGCCTTCCTGGATGCTCCTGCTCCCCTTTGGACGGTCTTGGACCAGTAATTCCCAGGAATCCATGGGAATGTTGCACTTCGTCAGTGAGGGTATTACTGAAGTACATCCTCTCGGCCAGTGCAGCTATTGAAGAGATCCAGCATGGCCTCCAGTGTGCTAGTGCATCTTTCAGCCGCCTGAGGAAAAGAGTGTTTGAGAACAACAACATCAGACCTGACACCATGATCATGTTTTACAGAGCTGTGGTGGTTCCTGCCCTCCTATATGGCTCTGAGATGTGGACTGCCTACAGCAGACAGCTCAAGGCCCTGGAGCAGTACCGCCAATGCTGCCTGTGCAAGATCCTGTGAATCCACTGGGAAGAAAGACACACCAACGCTAGCGTCCTCAACCAGGGCAACATCCCCAATATCAAGGCACTGACCACCCTCGATCAGTTATAATGCGCTGGGCTCATCATCCATGTGACTCCCCGAGCAGCTGATCTATTCCCAGTTCCAAAACGCCAGGCAAACCCCACTTGGATAGAGGTAGTGATTCAATGACTGGAATTATATGGAACGGGAGTTAACGAGATGGATTTCAGTTCAATTAGAATAGTCGAATCGTTGGAAATTGAGTCATTCAAACTTTATACGAAAGTGAAGGAGAAAATATTTTTCCACTGGAATTCTACAAATGGGGTAAAATGTGAGGGGGCTCTTGGTATAGCGTGTGCTTATTTATAGTTGGTTGTGTCAACCCTTGAAAAAACATTGAGAACTGCTACAATAAAACATTGATTGAAAAAGCGGTGCTGTAATATATCATCGTTGATTGAGATGTCTTTCAGTTATATGTCTTAAACATTCATTTTAAATGTGTTTGGAAATATATTCAATGGAAATGCATTATGCAAAAAAATTGCTTTCAGGCCATCAAAGGCTTATTCCATATTCATGTCAGAGAATGAAAATGAATATGTTGTTTTCGGGCCAGTAATAGTTCTGTTTATTTAGTCATTAGATTGAAGAAGGTGGAAATGTAACAGGAAAATATTTTCCCAGAGTTTACATCTATATCTATGCTGGCAGTGCCATGGGGGTTTTACCACAGGGGCACCGAGCAAACGCTTCGAACATGAATGTTGGCACAACAAAAACACGGAGGGCACAATTTTCCGCTGCCGCTGTTTTACTGTTAGAAATATCAAAGTCAAGAATAGAACAGGTCACCACTTTTGAAGCAGCTTCATTCACTTGAAGGTTACTGATTGCACAGGGTGAGTGTTATAAATAAAAGCTCATTGTCGCTGCTGGAATACAGTCACTGTTCAACAACACATTGGGAAGGGCAAGTTTGGAGGATTATAATTTTCACCTGAGGAAGAGACTGGGGCAAGTGGGAGCAGAAAAAATAGAAATTCTATCTTTTATTAAAATTTGTTGAATGTGGACATCACTAACCTGTCCCGAATTGGCCCCTTGAGAAAGTAGTGGCTGCCTTCTTGAACCGTTGTAGTTCACAGGCTTTAGGTAGGCTCACAAAGCCCTTAGGGAGGAAATTCCAGGATTTGGATCCAGCGGCAGTGAAGGAAGGGCGGTATAGTTTCAAGTTGGGATGGTGAGTGGCTCGGAGGGGAACTTGCAGGGAATGGTGTTCCCACGTACCTGCTGCCCCTTGTCCTTCTCGGTGGAAGTGGTCGTGGGTTCTGGAAGGTGCTCTCTGAAGATCTTTGGTGAGTTTCTGCAGGGCATCTTGTGGATGGTACACACTGCTGCTACTGAGTGTCGGTGGGGGCGGGAGTTGGATGTTTGTGGATGTGGTGTCAATCAAGTGGGGGCTGCTTTGTCCTGGATGGTGTCGAGCTTCTTGAGTGTTGTTGGAGCTGCCCCCATCCAGGCAAGTGGGGAGTATTCCATCCCACTCCTAACATGTGCCTTGTAGTTGGTGGGACAGGCTTTGGAGAGTCAAAAGGTGAGTTATTTTTATACTTTGATCTGCTCTCGTAGCCACTGTGTTTATGTGGCAAGTCAGTTAAGTTTCTGGTCAATGGTAACCTCCAAGCTGATAATGGGGGATTCAGTGATTGAAACACCCAATGAATGTTAAGGTGCAGTGATTAGATTGTCTCTTATTGGAGCTAGTCATAGCCTGACATTTGTGTGGTGTGAATGTTACTTGCCGTTTGTCAGCCCAAGCCTGGATATTGCCCAGATCTTGTTGCATTTGAACACGGATTGCTTCAGTATCTGAGGAGTCATAAAGAATGCTGAACATTGTACAATCATTGACCATCATTCCCACTTCTGGCCTTATGATGGAGGGAAGGTCACTGATGAAGCAGCTGAAGGTGGTTGGGCCTAGGACAATGCCCTGAGGAACTCCTGTAGAGATGTGACAAAAACAAAGTTGCTGGAAAAACTCAGCAGGTCTAGCAGCATCTGTGAAGGAAAAAGCAGAGTTAATGTTTTGGGTCCGGTGACCTGTAGAGGTATCCTGGAGCTGAGATGACTGACCTCCAACAACCGCAACCATCTTCCTATGTGTCAGGTATGACTCTAATCAGTGGAGAATTTTCTCCCTGATACACATTGATTCCAGTTTTGCCAGGGCTCCTTGATTCCATACTTGGTCGAACGCAGTCTTGATGTCAAAGGCTGTCACTCTCACCTCACCTTTGGAATTCAGCTCTTTTGTACCTTTTTGAAACAAGGCTATAATGACTTCAGTAGCTGAGTGGCCCTGGCAGAACCCAAACTGGACATCACTGAGCAGGCTGTTGCAGAGCAGGTACTGCTTGATAACTCTGTTAATATCACTTTTTATCAGAGTAGAATAATAGGTCTGTAATTGGCTGGGTTGGACTTGTCCAGCTTTTTGTGCACAGGACATACCTGGGCAATTTTTCACAATATCTGGGAGGTGCCAGTGTTGTAGCTGTACTGGAACAGCTTGGCCAGGGGAGAGGCATGTTCTGGAGCACAAGTCTTCATTACTATTGCTGGAATGTTGTCAGGGCACATAGCCTTTGCAGTATCCAGTGTCTCAACTGTTTCTTAGATAGATGTAAATGGGTACAATATAATTGGGATTACAGAGACATGGCTGCAGGGTGACCAGGGATGGGAACTGAATGTCTCAGGATATTCCATATTTAGGAAGGACAGACAAAAAGGGAAAGGTAGTGGAGTGGCATTGCTGGTTAAAGAGGAAATTAATACAATAGTGAGAAGGGATATTAGCTCTGACAATGTGGAATCTGTGTGGGTAAAGTTGAGAAATACCGAGAGGCAAAAACCATTAGTAGGTGTCATATATAGACCCCCAAACTGCAGTGATGATGTCAAGAATGGCAATAAACTGGAAATTAGAGATGCATGTGATAAGGGAATATCGGCGATCATGGGTGATTTTAATCTGCACACAGATTGGGCAAATCACATTAGCCAGAATGCTGTAGAGGAGGAATTCCTGGAGTGTATATAGGATGGTTTTCTTGACCAATACGTGGAGGAATCAACTAGACAGCAGGCCATCTTAGACTGGGCACTGTGTAATGAGAAGGCTATCATTGCCAATCTACCTTAATGAGACCCCTTGGGGATAGAATTTTTTATGGAGATGGAGAGTGAAGTTGTTGATTTGGAGACAAGGGTGCTGAACCTTAATAAAGGAAACTACGAGGATATGAGGCATGAGCTGGGCTTGATAGATTGGGGAGAGTTACTTAAAGGGATGACAGTGAAGAGGCAATGGAAAACATTCAAGGAACACATGGGGGAACTACAACAACTGTTCATTCCTGTCTGTCACAAAAACCCAATGGGAAAGTGGGTCAATCCATGGTTTACAACGGAAATAAGAGATAGTGTCCGATCCAAGGAAGAAGCACATAGATAGGCCAAGAAAAATATTAAATCTGAGGATTGGGAGAAGTTTAGAATTCAGCAAAGAAGGACCAAGGGTTTGATTGAAAAAGGGAAAATATAGTACCAAAGTATGTTAATGTTACAGGGACCATAAAGACTGACGCTAACAGTATCTGTAGGTACGTGAAGAGAAAAGGATTGGTAAAGACAAATGTAGGTCCTCTACAGACAGAAGTGGGGGAATGTATATTAGGGGATAAAGAAATGGCTGAGGGACTGATTGGTTCTATCTTCACAAAAGAGGACACAAATCAGATACCAGAATTGTTGGAGGAGGCAAGATCTAGTGTGAGGAAAAGCCTGAGGAGGATCAATCTTGGCAGAGAAATGGTGCTGGGAAATTTATTGGGATTGAAGGCTAATAAATCCCCAGGGCGTGATAATCTACATCCCAGAATACCAAAGGAAGTAGCTCTAGAAATAATGGATGCATGGGTGGTGATCTTCCAGGATTCTATACACTCTTGAACAGTCCCTGCAGATTTGAGGGTGGCTCATGTCACTCCAATATTCAAAAAGGAAGGTAGAGAGAAAACAGGGAATTAATGACCAGTGAGCTTAACATGGGTAGTTGGGAAAATTCTTGAATTCCATTATTAAGGACTTTATAGCGGAGTATTTAGAAAGCAGTGGCAGGATCAAACAGAGCCAGCATGGATTTATGAGGAGGAAATCATGTTTGACAAATCTGTTGGAATTCTATAAAGATGGAACTAGTTGAGTTGACAAGTGGGGAGCCAGGTGATGTAGTATATTTGGGCTTTCAGAAAGCATTTGACAAGGTCCCACATAAGAGATTAATCTGCAAGATTAAAGTGCATGAGATTAGGTCATGTGTATTAAGAAAACTGGTTGGCAGAAAGGAAATAAAATGTAAGAATTAATGGGTCCTTTTCAAATTAGCAGGCAGTGGGGTGCCACAGGGATCAGTGATGGGACCCCAGCTATTAATAATATATATTAATGATTTGGATAAGGGAACAAAATGTAACATCTCCAAGTCTGCAGATGATACCAAGAAGGGTAGGAGGGTGAACTGTGACGAGGATGCAGAGATCCTTCAGCATGATCTCGACAGGCTGGGTGAGTGAGCAAATCAGTGGCAGATTCAGTATAATGTGGATAAATGTGAGGCTATTTATTTCGGAAGCAAAACCAAGAAGGAAGATTACTACCTGTATGGCTGTAAATTGGGAGACTGGAATGTGCAGTGGGACCTGGGTATCCTTGTGAACCAGTCGCTGAAGGTAAGCATGTAGCTGCAGCAGGTGGTAAGGAAGGCAAATGGTATGTTGGCCTTCATTGTGAGAGGTTTCGAGTACAGGAGCAGGGATGTGTTGTTGCAGTTATACAGGGCCTTGGTGAGATCACACCTGGAATATTGCGTGTAGTTTTGGCCTCCTTTTCTGAGGAAGGATGCTCTTGCTCTCTGCAGTCCAGCGAAGGTTTACTGGGCTGATTCTGGGGATGGCAGGTCTGACATATGAGGAGAGATTGACTAGGTTAGGATTGTTTTCGCTGGAGTTCAGATGAATGAAGGGAGATCTCATAGATACTTATAAAATTCTAACAGGACTGGACAGGATAGATGCAGAGAGGATGTTCCTGATGGTGGATGTGTCCAGAACCAGGGATCACAGTCTGAGGATTCAGGGTAGACCATTTAGGACGGAGATGAGGAGACATTTCTCCACCCAAAGAGTGGTGGAGCCTATGAATTCATTACCACAGGAAGGAGTTGTTGCCAAAACATTGAATGTATTCAAGAGGCGACTAGAAATAGCACTTGGGGTGAATAGGATCAAAGGTAATGGGGAGAAAGCAGGATTAGGCTGTTGAGTTTGACAATCAGCCATGATAGTGAAGAATGGCGGAGCAGGCTCGTAGGGCCAAATGGCCCACTCCTGCTCCTATCTTCTATGTTTCTGTTTCTATGTTTCTTGATATCACATGGAGTGAATCAAATTGTCTGAAGACTGGTATCTGCGATGCTGGGGACCACTGGAGGAGGCCGAGATGGATCATCCACCCAGCACACAAAGATTGTTGCTAAAGCTTCAGCCTTATCTTTTGTACTAATATGTTTGACTCTTCTGTCATTGAGGTTGGGGATATTTGTGGAGCCTCCTCCTCCAGTGAGTTGTTTAATTGTCCACCACCATTCACAACTGGACATGGCAGGACTGCAGGGTTTAGATCTGATCCAGTGGTTGTGGGATCGCTTAGCTCTGTCTTTCACTTGCTGCTTTTGCTGTTTGGACGCAAGTCGTCCTGTTTGGTAGCTTCACCAGGTTAACACCTCATTTTCAGGTGCGGCCTGGTGCTGCTCCTGGCATGCCGTCCTGCACTCTCCATTGAACCAGGGTCGACCCCCTGGTTTGATGGTAATGGTTGAGTGGGGAATATGCCAGACCATGAGGTTACAGATTGTGCTGGAGCACAATTCTGCTGTTGTTGATGGCCAACAGTGCCTCATGGATGCCCAGACTAGAGATGCTCGATCTGTACAAAGTCTGACCCATTTAGCGCGGTGATAGTGCCATACAACACAATGGACGATATTCTTAACGTGAAGGTGGGACTTCATCTCCACAAGGACTGTGCAATGGTCACTCTTATCAATACTGACATGGACAGATCCATCTGCAGCTGGCAGATTGTTAAGGATGAGGTCAAGTATGTTTTTCCCTCTTGTTGGTTCCCTCACCAGCTTCAACAGACTCAGTCTAGCAGCTACACTCTTTAGAACCCGACTAGCTCAGTCAATATCACTGTTGCCAAACCACTCTTGATGGAAGGAATTGAAATCCCCCACCTAGAGTATGTTCTGCCTCTTTCCTGTTCTCCGTGCATCTTCCAATTAGCGTCCAACATTGGAGGTGTACTGATTCGTTAGCTGAGGGAAGGGTTTACGTGGTAGACAGCAGCAAGTTTCCTTGCGCATGTTTGACCTGATATCAAGTCAATGGGGGCCAAAGTCAAAGTTGAGGACTCCCAGGGGAAATCCCTTGTATACCATTGTGCTGCCACCTCTCCTGGGTCTGTTTTGTCGGTGGGACAGGACATATCCAGGAATGGTGATGGTGGTGTCTGGGACATTGTCTATGGGGCATGACTGGGTGAGTATGGCTGTCAGACTGTTTTCTTTTCTGACACATCTCCCAGTTTTGGCACAAGCTCCTAGATTTTGATAAAGAGATCTTTGCATGGTTGACTGAGCTGGGTTTGACATTGAACTTTCTGGCACCTCCATTGTTGGTTAATACTGTGTGCATTAAATAGAATGAGTTTCACTTTCCTGGGTCAATGTCTCTTATCCTGCTGAGTGGGTAAATAGTCAAACAATAACTGCATGGGTATGGGGGTTCGGTGATAGATTTAAGGTGATCTCTGAGAAGGTGATGGAAGGTGATTGAACAGAAATTGGATACATAATTGAGAAAGGAAGTTTCTCAAGCCTTTGGGGTAAGAAAGGGGAATGGTAATAATTGGAAAGCTTCTTTCCAAAAATTAGCACTGATAAGAAAGATTGAATGGCCACAATAAAAAAAAACAAAAGAATTGCGGATGGTGTAAATCAGAAACAAAAAGAGAAGTTGCTGGAAACACTCAGCAGGTCTCACAGCTTTTGTTTTTGAATGGCCACAACTTTGCTACTAGATTTGCTTTGTCCTGCACGCAACAAAATGGAGTGACTGATAATAAACCAGGCATTAATACATATAAAACCACCTCACTGAACAAAACAAAAAGAAGAGACTGAGTAGGAAATGTAAGAAAAATCTTATTGTTGAATTTGAATTGAACGTTGGAAATTCACAGGTGACATATTGGGGCAAAGCTCTTTGCTTTGTGAAAGGCACTATCTGAATAAAGGTTGTTGTTGTGCTGTTGCTGATGGCTCAATGAATTGATAACAAGCGTAAAAGGGTTACTTCTATTAACTTTCACAAGAACAATAAAACCATCAAAAGGGAGAAGAAAAATCACAGATTACCTCACCTTCACACATTAGATGACAAGCGGTGTTATGTGTATTGTTAAAACTAGAACAAGTTAATTATCTCCACGTCAAGTGAAATGGAATTTTGTGAGACTGGTAGAAATTTCAATGGATCTACTCACATCTGCTTCACTTACGAACTTGTTTAAATATCATTGAATTCCCAAAGGCTCTGACAATATCAATAACACATCAATTTGTCCTGAAGAGAAAAGAGTTTTTCTGAAAATACTCAGCATAATTATGTTTTCTTCCAGTTGAGCTAGAATTGAAGTAGGCCGTGAATGATTGTAAGGCCCAAGTAAGCTTTTTGCTTAAATATAAAACATTATGTGACAAACTGAGGTCCGGTACAGAGGACACGGTGCTCGAGATGTTAGCGGGAAGAAGATAAATTGAACTGTTACAGTTTGTCTGGGTGACCATGAAAATTAAGAGTCAGCAGATTGTCAGAGGGATCAAAGAGTGAAACTGGGGACAGCTCTGTTGAATGGCTTGAGAGTGGAGAATAGGACAATTCTTCGGGGTGGCACCGTGACTCAGTGCTGCCTCATAGCACCAGGGACTAGATTTTGATTCTACCCTCTGAAGAGAGTCTGTGTGGAGTTTGCACCTTCTCCCCGTGTCTGCGTGGGTTTCCTCCGGGTGCTCCGGTTTCCTCCCACTGTCCAAAGATGTGTATGTTAGGTGGCTTGGCCATGGGGAGTACAGGGTTACAGGGATGTTTGGTTGGGACGCTCTTTGGAGGGTTAGTGTGGGCCTGATGGGCCAAACAGCTGCTTTCACACTGTAGAGATTCTTTTACTGATTAGAATAACAGTTCTAAAGACAGATCCCTGTAGTTTAAAAGTATCCATGATTAGGAGAAATAATGCTAGGTTTAATCCGTAGTCAGTGCTGAGAATGTTGATGGATGCGAGACTGATTGAAACTGTGTGTTGCTATTGAGGGGGTCAGTTAGCTCAGTTGGCTGATGTCCAGTTTGAGATGCAGAGTGAGGATGGGTTCATATTTCACAATGGCTGAAGTGTGGTGACCCTCAAGTTAAGCCACCACCAGTTGTCTCTCTTTAATGGGGAGGTTGCCCTGTGGTCAGGTAGGTCTATGGTGATTGTATCTTTCAGAATAGAAGTATAGAATCCCTAAAGTATGGAGCCATTTTGGCCATTGTTCTGGATTTCTCTTCCCAATCAGTGACCCCAATATTGGCACACTTACTTCAGTTCATTCATGGGATATGGTCACTGGCCAGGTCAGCATTTATTGCCCATCCCAGAGGGCAATTAAGATCAACTACATTGCTGTGGGTTTGGGCTCATACATAGGCTGAGCAGGTAAAGATGGCAGCTTCCTTCCCTAATGGACATTAGTGAACCAGATGGGATTTTCCAACAATCAACAATGGATTCATGGGCATTATTAGATTCTTAATTCCAGATTTTATTTTTATTGAATTCTCATTCCACCATCTGCTGTGGCAGGATTTGAGGACATTACCTGGGTCTCTGGATTAACAGTCCTCCTCTTAAATGACAATGGGGGAAAAATGGAACTGGATTTAAAGCGATTTTAAGATAAATTAATGGGCGCTGGGAAGAACTTGTGTATGTTTAAGGCACAGAATGTAACATTGGAAATATCCATAAAACCCCCTACAGTGTGGAAGCAGGCCATCTGGCCCAATGAGTCCACACTGACCAAGCCTCTGAAGAGCATCCCACTCCCCTATCCCTGCATTTCCCATGGCTAACCCACATTGCCTGCACCCCATGAGTGCCTCAATTCTAACCTACGTATCTTTGGACTGTGGGAGGAAATTGGAGCACCTGGAGGAAACCCATGCAGACACGGGGAGAACATGCAAACTCCACACAGACAGTTGCCACAAGAGTGGAATTGAACTCAGGCCCCTGGTGTTGTGAGGTAGCAGTGCTAACCAATGAGCCACTGTGCTGCCTTGTTTACACTATAGAATATTATATAACAGAAAGCCAGTTGGTGGAGGAGAAACGTAGACCTTGATTCGGCACAGTATTCAGCTTTATTTACGTAAATGTACAGAACAGGCACACCTGTCCTAATTCAACAAACAGAGTTGCAGTGAGTTTCTATTTATAGGAGCCTTTGTGACTCCCCCTATTATTGCCTTCATGTAATTAAATGCAATCAATATACAATTAACAGGGAGGTCATGCTGAAACGGTATAAACACTAGTTAGGCCACAAAGACTTAGATAGGAACAACACTTCACTCACAAGGGCACAGAATAAAATCAGGTTCCCTAAGGAGGTTTTATTCAATTGTAAACAAGGTTCGGACTTCTGTCAGGCATCTTGTATTCCATTTGAAATTGGAGCAAAGGTTTATGTAAAATACAAGGTAAATATGACAGAGTCTGCACAAACTGAGGTGCGTTAGATTTGCAAACCATTGAACCTTAGCTGGTCTCCATTAAACCATTACCATCACCCCATAATCCATCCAATTGTGATGGACTAGACGGCATTACAATGTTGAATTTGCTTGTTTTTGCTCCGAATACACTCAGGCTTTGCCTCTTTCTGGGCTATATTTTTTTCTCCAATTTACGTTTTATTTTGAGTGAGACACTGATTCCTTTTCACGTGAAATTGCTTCCTTTCTGTTCATACATTTCTCCTGTTGTATCCCCATTTCCCGAAAGTACCTCATAACATTTGTCTATTCCAATCACAACCTGATTGTAAAAGTCATGTATTTCTTATCTATCTCATTTTGCTTTCCCCAAAGTGCCATTTTGTAGTAAATATCACAGCTTGTTATGTTCCTCTTTTACCCTCTCACATTCCCACAATTCCTGAAAGAAATCACTATCCAACGCATTGAATTCTTAACTTTTCAATTTCCTGTGAAGCTGCCCTTGGATGTGTTGATTCCCTATTTGGTTTTGCTTCTATATTTCCTCTCTTCAAACACAGGTCATTCAGCACAGTGCGTAACAACTAGTCTTGGACGACATTCCCCAATTTCGTTGGAATCCTAAAAACAGCAATTATATCACCCCTCAACCTTCTCTTTCCCCACAGAGAGTATGCTCTGTTTACGCAATCCTTTTAAATCATCCTAGTTTCTGTCTTCGGAAACCCTTTGTACTTGCTGTGCAGTATCCTGAGTGCAGGCAGTGATGATTTATAAAGTGAAGGATTACCTGGCTATTTCAGCTCACTGTTGACCTCCTCACTTAGTCTGTGCCCTGTTCTAATAGCCTTAGTTTAATCCAGCCCTCCGATTCAGCCCCAAGCAGCAACGCAGTGCCCAGATTAACTCAGCCTGTCGTTTAATCACCACAGTTCCCCATATTGGCCACTGGATCAGTGATGATTTCAGCAAACAGACACATGGGACCGTAGCATTTAGGAGGAGGCCACTTAGCCCTTCAAGCCTGCTACACCATACGACGAAATTATGGCTGATCTGGTTGTTTTCTTGACTCCATTTTCTTGTCTGCCCAGCACCATAACTGCAGTCCTCTCCTTTGTCTATAACAAATCACTCTACAAAGCATTCCGATCGCACTCATTCTTCAGTGGATATGAAGACAGCAGTGCCATTGATCCATGCCCATCTCCCTCAATGCGATTTGAATAATAATGCATGTTAATTGATTATTTGCCAATCTACACACAAGCACACAGTGGTCCCCCAGATCGGCGATCTCAGGATAGAGCTGTGGGCATGTTTCATTCACCTGTTGAGGCATGTTACGGCGCATCAATGGAGTAGGCATTCTGGCCACGCACCAGACCTCCAATATACACTGTCCCACAGCTTCCACTTAGTAAGTACACCAAGTTAAAGATCCCATCAATAGCACCCCCTCTAATTAACTAATTAATTAACCATTCATCACAAAAACTGAAACATAAACTGCTGGAGAAACTCAACACACCTGGGAGCATCTGCACAGAGAAAGCAGAGTTAATAATTTGAGTCTAGTGACCCTTCTTTTGAACACTTGAATTCTTGAAGGAGGATCATTGGACTTGAAATATTAAAATATTAACTTGAAATCTGTTTTCTCTCTCTCCACAGATGTTGTCAGACCTGCTGAGTTTCTCCAGCAATTTTGGTGTTTGCTTCAGATCTTGAAGCTTTTATAATTCTTTGCTTTATCATAGAAAACCATTTCGATCAACATTCCAGTAACATAGGGATATCGGACTAAGAGCAGTGCAGTAGTTATTTAACCAACTTCAAGGGGGTCGGGGAGCAGAGTGGAGTCCTTTCCCATTGGCCTGGAGTCCTTCTCTTTCTCTTTGTCTCTCTCTGTAGACCTTGCAGCTGACCTAATGATGATGATCTAATTAAGGTGTTAAAGATGATGAAAGGAGTTTAAAGCATTGGGAGAGACAGTGAATCTATTTTTTTTCTCTTGTGGTGGGAATCGAGAATTGGAACAGGAAGATACCCAAAAGATCAAACCAGTCCAACCAGGGGTGATAAGAGGAAACTTTCCATCACATAAAACAGAGCAAGTGTCTGAAAAACGTTTCAAGATCCCTTCCTTGGCCTGCTCCAATCTCCAAATGCTGGTGAGGTGGAGGGTCAAAAGATTGAGAGTTGTTTCATTGGGAGATTTTGTTTTTAAAGATTCATTCCTGGGATGTGGGTATCGCTAGCTGGGCCCAGCATGTATTGCCCATTCTTTGTTGCCCAAGAAAGTGGTGATGAGCTGCAGTCCACCTGCTGTGGGTAGACTTACAATTCCAGTATTATGGAATATGAATAGGGATACGGAACAATTGGGTACCCACATGGAGTTAAAATCCATGATCCAAGATGATCTAATTGAATGACAGAAAAGGCATGAGGGAATGGCTGGTTGAAAGTGTTCCTGTGATGAGCTCCCAAGTTGCATCATTTGGTCAATGATAATGTAAAGGTTCAAAGAGGAGCTTTTTTATATTTTTTTTTGAACACTGAGCATTTCTGTACATCTCCCTACTTACACAGAGTTATTCTGTCACCAAAAGTGGTCATTGCTGGAGCCACAGCTGATGCTGAATTTAATAATTCTTAGGCAGCTTTTCTTTGAGCCATTGAACGTTTACCTAGAGAAAAGGCAACTCGATCTATCATTGCTTCTCAGTGTCTAGATGCTTCAATGCAAGAAGAATGTCCCCCATTAAACAGGCAATTTCTTTACAGCAAATTAAAGGTTACATTGAAACATCAAATTTGAATGAAAGGGTACCGTACCTGTCATGTCAATCACCTTTGCTGCACCTTACTGTGCCAGTAACTGCCCCAAATATAGACTTTTTTCACATTACTCTAGAGAATCGTGAAATCCTAGGATTTTACATGGAACAAAAGTAGTTGTCTGATAAAGTAATTGCATGGCGAGCAAACCAGGAGCCATTAGCAATGTTATTTCATTCTCTTACTCAGCTTCTTACAGAAATACGATATTTGTGAAAACAAAAATCAATTTAGTCATGCATAGGGGAATCGTTGCTGGGGAAAGGAAATTTCAGGGAAGGAAACAGGACAACTTTGTCATTTTAATATTTGACTTATTTTGAAGTCAGAGTGAGAAAAGGAGCTGTATTTATACAGAAATTGTCTTGTCTCTTGGAACTATTTCAGCATTTCATACAAAGTGAATTAAGTTCTAGCGCAGTGACTGGTGCAAAATGACATTTTGTTTTCATGTGTGTAGCAAGACTTCACAAGCACCATACCACGTCTAAGCAGTTTGTCTGTTTCTGGTAAAATTGGTGGAGGCAGTCAGATTGGCTGAAATTTCTCCTGGTTATTTATTCAATAGCTCTGTGAGTAGAAGGAACATTGGATCAGTGTTTCAACTGAAAATTGGCACCTCTGACAGTGCAGCACTCCCCAGAAACAGAGCAGACTGCCGGCCTATATCACTGATTCGTTTTTTTCTCCCCTCAATCCCAAGTGGAAAATCACAGACTGAGCACATGTCATGAACCAAATCATTAAAAGGTGTAGTCACCATAGCCTTACTAGACCACAGGGCTGCTTGCTACTTAAAGAGAGACAACTGGTGGTATAATGCCAAGTTCATCACACCCCAGGCAAAGAGGGAGGCTCAGAAGGAGAGTCCTTCAAAGTAACTCCAGCCAAAGTGGGAATTGGACCTATGCTGTTGGTCTCCCTGCGTCACTAACCAGCTGTCCAACCAACTAAACTAACCGGCTAGAAATTGGACACAGGACAGGATTGTGTGCGAATAGAGATTGCAGGAACGCTCAGCCTGAGGTTACTCCATGTGGGAATGGTGAGGGTGGAAGGTGATAGAGACCAAATGCTATTTTACCCATTCAGCTGATCCCAGCCCAAGCAGCAATGAAGGCATCGCATCAGCAGCTAATATCCTTGTCCCTTCTTTTTCTTTATTTCTCCTCTGTGGGACGTAGGAGTCACTGGCAAGGTCAGCATTTGTTGACCATCCCTAATTGCCCTTGAACTGATTGGCTTGTTCAGGCATTCCAGAGGGAAGTTAAGAATTAAATGCTTAACACTATGCGTCTGGAGTCATACATAGGCTAGACCAGATAAGGGTGGCAGATTTCCTTCCCTGAAGGACACTAGGGAACCAGATTTTTTTTAAAACAAGAAAACCAGATAACCAATGATTGTCATATGCTGTGTGGGAAATTTGAATCCTTGTCCCCAAACCATTAGTATGGGTATCTGGGTTAGTAGTCCAGTGACATCACCATTACACCAGCATTGCCACATCTTGAAGACAGAAAGAGGAAATTCAATGCGAATAATGGTCCCCAGCCTGTGTCTAATGACCACTGCATAGACACAGGTTTAAGAACTAGATTTAACGTGACTGTGATACATTGTATGTGGGGAAAACCTGTTAAGAATCACAGTCTCAAAAAACAAGTGATAGCTGCAGTGAGGCACTGAAGTACAGCAAGATCCCAGCTAGCCAGTGGTCTCAGGAGGACTTGGTAGAAATTTGGAAATTGAAATCAGTAATTAAGTTTGTAATCAAAAAGTAGCATTTAATTTCTCTTGTTATCTCTTTTTCTTAATTTGTGGTTTCACGGGAGAGTCAAGGTGTTAATTCAACTCCTATTGATTGAGAGTAACACACATAAAATAGCATAGACTTTATAGATGAGCAAATGTAAAGAGGGAAAAGATTTGCACAAACCTGGAGATGTTGCTGTGCTGGAGCTGTCTCGGTTTTAATGGAAAAGAGAGAGGAATGCTCACGTTACCATGGAAACTCCAGTCCATATCCAAAGCATCTCGGTTATAATCATTGCCTCTTTGAGGCGCTCATATTAGGGTCTGTCTGAGTGAGGACAGGAGGGCTAACCATCGTTGAGTGCCTGCACTCAGTTCCTACAGCCCCCCAAAGAACTCTTGTGGCATTGTGGTAGTGTCCCCTATCTCTGAGCCAGGAGCTCAGGGTTCAAGCCCCACCTACTCCTGAGGGACGGAATAACATCTCTGAACAGGTTGATCAGAAAATATCCATAAGGGTCTAGCTTTTGTCTCTGTGTTTGTTCTTGGTCAGGAAAGGCCTACACGGATCGGAAACCACTGACAGTTACAAGGAATGCTCCAAACTGATCCTTTGGCCATTGTAATGTTACCCTGTGGACTTAATCAATCCATTTCTTTCACAAGAAATTTGTAAATTTTTTTATTAAGAGAATGCTGATCCAGATTAACAATGACCTGGATGGAACTTATAGCTGCAAATAGAGAATGTTAGGCCCATCAACAGATTTGTAACTAAAACAGAAGTTGTTAGAAAAGCTCAGCAAATCTGGCAGCTTCCGTGAAGAAAAAATCAGAGTTAACTTTTCAGGTCTGGTGACCCTCCCTCAGAACAGGAGGGTCACTGGCCTCGAAATGCTAACTCTGATTTTTTCTTCATAGATTCTGCCAGGCCTGCTGAGCTTTTCTAGCAACTTCTGTTTTTGTTCCTGATTTACAGCATCCGCGGTTCTTTCAGTTTTCATCAGATTTCTAACCCCTGCACCAACAAAACTAATGCTCTGGATTTCTTTTGGGCACTGGGACATTTGATGTCTGGCCAGGGTCAGGGTTCTGTGTCTGGATGTGCCAGCATTGAGTGGAAAGGCTAAACATTAGATCACCAGCGCAGGAGGGCAGACATTGCAGAACAATAAATAACACAAAAGCTGGTGCATCATAAAGAAATTAAAGAACTGCGGATGCTGGAAATCAAAAACAAAAATAGAAATTGCTGGAGAAACTCAGCAGGTCTGGCAGAATCTGTGGGGGGAGAAAGCGGAGTTGATGTTTAAGGTTCAGCGACCCTTCTTCAGAACTGGTGTATCACCTCTGTGTATCTCCAAGGCATGAACCACATTGACAATCCAGAACTGACTTCAGATGCTACTTGCTAAGAATTTATCTCCACTTGGCTTAAAGCTCATGAGGTAGACAAGGGCTGATGGTGAAACATTCACTGAATTCACAGTCTCTGACTCTGGATATGGCTCCCAACCCTTCTCTTTGTTGAGCCAATGGAAGAAGATTTGGTCCTAGTACTTACTCAAGTCACTTTATCGGGAAGCAGTCGCTTTTGAAGTGTACTCATTGTTATTTAGCAAATAGCAATGCTGCACATGGCAAGATCCTAGAGATTATAATCCACCTTCCCTTCGATTGAGGGGTGATGTCCATTCAGAATCACAAGTTCCACTGTACATGCATGAAACACGATGTGTGTTTTCCAAGTCCATCTCCTAGTCTTGACCCAAGGTAGCAGCTAACAGGAAATCTCTCCGAAATCAGTCCAAACAGAATGATTCTCCGCCCTTGGGTCTATGGGCACACAGGGCAGGATGGCCCACCAGGTAGTGGGATCCCAGTGTCAGAATTAGCTCCCTTTTCTTTCCTTCTCTACCTCTTCATTAAAATGATGCATCTCAAGGGGTGAAGCAGCTTGATGCTAGTTTGAATGATTGGTAGCAAGCTCTTCCCAGTTGTTCATGTCAATTCCAGGAGAGATTCAGAACCCCGTTTGTCTTGCCCTAGAACACCAGTCACTGGAAAGTTTGAAATCACAATTTTGGAGGAGAATTCCCCACTACAGCTACACAGGGTCCAGTCAATTGAAGTTCAGCTTGAGTGCTTATGGAGCTGACTTCACAAAAGACACCAGTGTTTGTCAAACGGTTCACTCCAATGTGCCCAGAGAAAGTAGCAGAGACGTCACTGGTGAGATTTCTTTCATATGTCCCTGAATCACAGGGAAACAACTGATAATGAACTCAACATTAGGGTTACCCCATCTCAGATGAGAGAGACAGGGTTATCATGATAACTTCAGCTGGTGCAGGAATTAGACCTGTGCTGTCAGTATTATGCTGCATTGCAAACCAGCTGTCCAGCCAACTAAACTAACCAAGCCTGATACAGAGTCTAGGCCTCATTGCAAGATCAGAGTGCAGTGACAGTAACTCCTCCATACATGCTGAGTTGTAAGGTTCTACTGTAGTGTGTAGGAGGTGGACGTGGTACAGCTAACCCGTGCTGGGTCTCCTCATCAATGATGGCCAATAAGAGAGGTGAGTGCTGAGCCATGGGAAGTGGCCAACATATTTCAGAATCTCTCCTTCAAAGTACCTCATGGAGATGGACTATTTAACTGACCAGGTAGAGGTTAATGCGTTTTGTTTTGGCAGGCCATGTCTGCAGAACTGAAGAGATTGAGCGTAGCTGGCAAATCTGGCGCAGAGTGATCAATGGTATAAATGTCAGCTACACAATGAAGGCCATGTGTGTCTGTGGTGGTTAGTTTAGTTTTGGCATGGAGGCAACTGAGATTAAAGAGATTTCCACTCAGGTGGCAATTAATGATAAAACCAGAGGACAGTTTCTGCTTCAAGAAGGTGAACAGACACTGTCAATTTTGGACAATATTAGCCAATTAACTGTGGTGTGGATTTTGAAGGCATCTGTTTCAGATTTCCCACTCGAGACAGTTACATTTGACACTAGGAACTATTGTTTAGTAGGCAGCAGCCACACTGCGCACAGCAAGATCCCATGAATGACAATGAGATGAATGTCTTGAGAATCATTTTTTGTTGATTTGGGGAGAAGTGTTAGAGCTTCAGGAGCACTGTGTTCTCTCCTCTAAAGAACACTGTCGGAAATTTCTGTCCAGCTGATTGCTGCCCGGTCATAACATCTCAGGCTGATGAACAGACAGATAAATGTGAAGTGCTGCATTTTGGAAAGGCAAATCAGGGCAGGGCCTATACAGTCAATGGTTAGGCCCTGGGGAGTGTTGCTGAGCAAAGAGACACTGGAGTGCAGGTTCATAGTTCCTTGAAAGTGGAGTTGCAGGTAGTCAGAGCGGTGAAGAAGGCTTTTGGTACGCTTGGCTTTATTGGTCAGTGCGTTGAATATAGTAGTTGGGAGGTCATGTTGTGGTTGTACAGGGCATTGGTTAGGTCATTTTTGGAATACTGTGTTTAGTTCTGGTCTTCCTGCTATAGGAAAGACGTTGTGAAACTTGAAAGGGATCGGAAAAGGTTTACAAGGATGTTCCCAGGGTTTGAGGGTTTGAGCTACAGGGAGAGGCTGAATAGACTGGAGTTATTTTCCCTGGAACGTCAGAGGCTGAGGGGTGATCTTATAAAGGTTTATAAAATGGATAGGGGTGAATAGTCAAGGTCTTTTCCCCAGGGTAGGGGAGTCCAAAACTGGAGGGGCATAGATTTAAGATGAGAGGGAAAAGATTTAAAAGGGACGTGAGGGGCAACCTTTTCATGCAGAGGATAGGGTGTGTACGGAATGTGCTGCCAGAGGAAGTGGTGGAGGCTGGTACAATTACAACATTTATTTGGCATCTGGATGGGTATAGGAACAGGAAGGTTTTGGAGGGATAGGGACCAAATAGGACCAGATTTATTTAGGATATCTGGTCAGCATGGACGAGTTGGACCGAAAGGTCTGTTACTGTGCTGTACATCTCTATGACTCTATGGCATCATGACCTCAGTAACAAGGAGCTAGCCCAAGCTTCTGAGCTCTGTTGCTGGCTGTGGGTTTGAACCTACGACTTCTGACAGAGTATGTCCAGTTAGTGAGTTTGCATGCTTTGGTAGCTACGAAGGATACAGAGGGTTCAATCAATGCTCATAATTGATATGTGTAAATTGGGAAAGCAAAGCACTCATTCCATCTGCTGTTGTGTTCCTGTCCAGCTCTTGACCTTCACAATAGGTGACAGTGGACTCTATCATCTCCTGAAGCAGAAACAGATTAAGGCCCTGTTACATCTGCCGAGTCATTTGTATGAAAGTTCATTAAAATTTCTGTCTGTGCTTAAATAGCCCCACTGTGGTGTTGCGAGAAGTGACTGATAAAGTGTGAGACAGCACTATCATTAATCACAATTATATGGTTCAGCAAGAGATAAATTCAACAGTTTACCTTCAGCTTCAATTATGCAGGAGAAATGTCATTTGCTTAAAGGAAAATGGGCCATTGCAGGGTCTAGTTTTTTAATTATGGGAGCTTGCAAATGGGGTCTCGCTCCATAAGGCCCATTACAGTCGATGCAGCAACTCTTGATGGAGCAGCAGTCATTAGCAGAGGGTGTGGGGGGAGGGTTATTATTTCCCATAATAGGTTTCTTTTTGTACCCAGTGCAACACTGGCAACTCTAGCTGATTCTATGTCTCAATGTACCAAATCCAAGCAGGGCACCAGGTGGGGTGCTCCTAACCAGCTTCCCCATCCATCTTTCCCATTTTTCGGATAATGGGAGTGGTAGATGTAGATAGTGAACAGCACTGGGATCAGCTCTGAAACTCGACTCCATGCTTGAATAAAAACCAAAAGAACTGCTGATGCTGGAAATCAGATCCAAAAACAGAAATTGCTGGAAAAGCTCAGCAGGTCTGGCAGCATGTAGAACGCAGAACCATAGAACACTATAGCGCAGGAATGGGCTACTTGATGTGTAAACTTGGCACCAAATTAAACTAATCCCTTCTGTCTGCCCGTTGTCCTTATCCCTCCATTCCTTGCGTATTCATGCGCTTATCTAAAAGTCTCTTAAACATCCCTATCATATGTACCTCCACCACCACCTCTAACAGCGTGTTCCAGACTCCTAACACGGTCTGTATAAAACAACTTGCCCCTCACATCTCCTTTGAAATTATCCCTCTCACTTTAAATCTTGCTTCCTCGTATTAGATATTTCAACTTTGGGAAAAAGCTTCTGGCTGTCAACTCTATCTGTGCATCTCATAATTTTATTGGCTTCTATCAAGTCTTCCCTCAGCATCTGCCACTTCAGAGAAAACAACTTGGGTTTTTCTCGTCTCTCCTTGTAGCTCATACCCTCTAATCCAGGCAGCATCCTGGTAAATATCTTCTGCACTCTCTCCAAAGCCTCCACATCCTTTCTGTAGTGTACAGTTGGTGTCAGTTCTGAGGAAGGGTCACTGGATCTGAAATGTTAACTCTGATATCTCTTTACAGATACACCAGGACTGCTGAGCTTTTCCAGCAACTTCTGGAAAGTTTGTGTTGCCCATGCTTGAATAGTTCATTTTCATTGACGAAGAATGGCTACATCATGAAGAGGACATCTAGCCTTAGATTTCTGCCCAAGGACGAGTCCACACTTGCCCAGAGACAAAGATAAATCATATTATTCGATGAGGAGATGTGACATTTGTAGCAGGAACACTGTGTGATAATGAAATAATTCAAAATGAACAACATCCCTCACATGTAACTCATATAAGAACCTAGTGAAATGCTCCCTGCCTCCACTCTCTGTTGGAACAAGTCTATTTTGCAATGTGAATTTCACAGATTGGCTTCCATGAGCTGTCAGCAATGGTTTTTGGATTTTAGACCTGTAACTATGCACAGTTTCTCTCCTGTCAGCTCAATTTGCATGGGAACAAACGGCGCAGGCATAGACCATTTATAGATCAATTTAAGTATATTTACTTCAAAGAGAAAAGAAGCAGGACGAAATGGGAATTATGGATATCAAAGCATGCTGATCCATCCATTAGTAAACAAGGAAACACCTGCTTACCTCAGCAGCTAGCACTCCCTTCTCTGAGTCGGAAGGCTATGGATTCAAACATAATTTCAGGACTTCAGTTAGCTCCTGAGCTGGAAGTTACAGGACTTGGTGTCCATGAGGGTGAGGCTGGTTACAAGGGGGGAATGTCCATATGGGAGTATATGTGAGGGGCTGGTGTCTGTGCGGATGAGGCCCTCTCTGTCTGTTCCAGTAAATGTTGACAATTCCAGTGCACTATATCAGGAAGGGCAGGAGAGTGTCGGGTCGGTTCCACTTTTTCACCAGCCACCACTGAGACCAGATTCGCTGGCCATTCTGTTCATTGTGGAGTCGCTCTGCTGATAAAGGAGCAGCTGAAGTTTTCTACAGCTGTCACTGAGCTTCAGAACGGTTCACAGTGATGGGTGGCTCTGCAAATATAAGCTGAATAATTTTGTGTTTTGTATTCAGGTGCATACAGTTCATATTTACATCTTAGCTGTTCCTGTATTAAAGCTTTTACTCTTGTTTTTAAATCCCTTTTCCCTCTTCCCTATCTCTGTAATATCTTCCAACTCTCTGAGATCTCAATGCTCCTTCAATTCTGATCTCTCAGGCATCCAAACTTTAACTGTGTCACTGTGCCTTCAGCTGTGTGGGCCCTGAGCTCTGGAATTCTTTCACTAAATCCCTCTGTCTCTTTGCTTTTCTCTCCTCCTCCTTTCAGCTATTTTTCTTTCATTCTGGCTGTCTGTTTCTGAGTGCCTCTCTCTCTTCCTTATAGCCATTTGTCTCTCTCTCCCTCTCTCTCACTCTGTCTCTTTCTGTGTCTTTCTCTCCCTCTTTATCCTCTCTCCATCTCTTCCTTTTAGCCATTCCTTAAAATACTCCTCATTGGCCATGTTTTGTCATAGCATTGTAAGGAAGTCCAATTGGAAAGGAACATCATTTATTGTTGAACACCAAACTAGAGCCACTAATTGTGGTGCAGGGCCATCCCTTGGTCTGTTTTGCAAAGGGCTCAGGTGATGAGTTCCAGATGGACAGGGCATTGCCTGTTTCCAAGGGAACTCATACTCAATGAGCCCTGTTCATAGATCATTTCGTGATTCCCCATTATCCTTGCAGGGGTTATCACAACCATGTCATGTGGCTCAGCATCAAAGTTTCATTTGACAATAATCCTATGAAACTCATTGAGATAGTTTGTTACATGAAAGGTTGCAATCCAAACATAATGTTGTTGGATCCCGATGTAGTTTATTGCACACAACAGGAAGGACAATGATCCAAAACTGACAGCTGTCCTGACAATTTGTGGTGGTTAGCACTGCTGCCTCACAGCACCAGGGACCCGGGTTCGATCCACCCTCTGGTGACTGCCTGTGTGGAGTTTGCACATTCTCCCTGTGTCTGCGTAGGTTTCTTCCTGGTGCTCCGGTCTCCTCCCACGGTCCAAAGATGTGCAGGTTAGGGTGGATTGACCATGCTAAATTGCCCATAGTGTCCAGAGTGGGATATGCAGGGATAGGGTAGGAGATGGGTCTGAGTGGTATGCTCTTTGGAGGGTCAGTATGGACTTGATGGGCTGAATGGCCTGCTTCCACACTGTAGGGATTCTATAATGTGGAGACTGTAAGGACTGCAGATGCTGGAAACTAGAGTCAATAAATGCGGAGCTGGGAAAGAACAACAGGTCAGACAGCATCCGAGTAGCAGAAAAATAGATCAGAGGTATAAATAGAGTAGATAGCCAGAGACATTTTTCTAGCGTGGAGGTAGCTATTATGAGGGGGCATAGTTTTAAGGTGAAAGGAGGTAGATATCGGGGAAGCGTCAGAGGTAGGTTCTTTACTCAGAGTGGTCGGTGCGTGGAATGCATTGCCAGAGAGGGTAGCGGAGTCGGCCTCATTAGGGGCATTTAAGCAGCTATTAGATAGGCATATGGATGATAGTATAAGGTAGGGGTGGAGGTTAGGTAGACTTTAGGATTAGGGTAAAAGTTCGGCACAACATCTTGGGCCAAAGAGCCTGTACTGTGTTGTACTGTTCTATGTTCTATGGTCTATGTTCTAAAAGATCTCCTCATGGTACTGGCTAGGTATTGACCACACAGAAGTAAATTCATCGGATTCACTGAGGGCGATAATCAGGGAGATCCAGACTGCCAACGCCAGGATACCTGGCAACTTCACACTGCTGTACAATCCAAGGTTCGTTTTCAGAATTGGCATCCTGAGGTTCACAATAAAAATATCCTTCGAGGCAACTTGGGGGGAGCTTGAAATGGACAGAAAGTTGGAGTCTCGACCACCCACAGCGATTGCTTCAGACAGTAACAGGACAGAAATTTTGAGGTTGGTTGGATTGTCGAGCTGGTTTGTTGTTCCGCTGATGTTTCGTTACCGTGCTGGGTAACATCGTCAGTGCAACCTCTGATGAAACATCAGTGTGTTTTCCTGCCTGGTTTTTAAACTCTGGGGTCCATTGCGATGGATTACCTCACTTCCAGGTTTCCTCCGTAGTGGAATGTATATGGGGTCGAGTTCAATGTGTTTATTAATAGCCTGCTTCGTGGAGTGCCATGCTTCCAGGAGATGAGTGAGTATTGGTCGTGTCTTTTTGTAGCCAGTTGGTGTTCATCTCAATCCACATGGACAAGGAGAACCATCACTTAGGCTGGGATAGCACCAAGATCCTGGGACAGGTTCGGCAGAGACAAGCACGAGAATTCCTGGAAGCATGGCACTCCACAAAATGCCTACTGTGTGAGGGGAGGTGTAGATGGCATCCTGCTGGAGGTGGCAGAAATGGTAGAGAATTATTGTTTGAATGTAGAGACTAATGGGCTGGAAAGAAAAGGCAAGGTTAACCAGAAAGGAGGGGAAGAGGTGAAGGCAGGTGAGTGGGAAATGGATCAGGTGTGGCTGAGGGAGTTGGGTGGTGAGGGTTTGGGGTTGGGGGGGCGTGGCGGGTGGTTTCCTTACTTGAGGAAAAAGGTGGTCATGTCAGGGGCAGCCTGGAGGAAGGTAGCATTATCGGAACAGATGCAATAGAGATGCAGAAACTGAGAGAATGGATGGAATTCTTATAGGAAGCAGGGTGTGAAAAAGTGTGGTGGAGGTAAGTGTGGGGAGAATTTGTAGTGGATACTGGTGGACAGGCTATCCCCAGAAACGGAGACAGAGGAGTCAAGGAAAGGTAATGTAAAAGATGAAAAAAGTGAAGACGAGAGATGGATCTAATTTGGAATGAAAACTGATGGGGTTTACAATTCTGGATGACATCAGGAAGCAGCATCGATGAAAAATTTGAGTGGGGCCTAGGTAAGACTGGAAAAGGAATGTTCCGACTGCACTACAAAGAGATAAGCATGACTGGAGTCCATGTGAGTAGACATTGCCATACCTTTTCTATGGAGAAAGTGAGGGAAGCTAAAAGAGAAATTGTTCAGAGAACAGCTCCAGCCAAGACGAGGAGGGTGGTTGTTAATGGGAAAGCAACAAATAGACGTCAGGTCAGAGGAAGTTCAGAAATTAAAGTTGAGCTCAGAGACAGCATTGACTTACTAACACATTTGAGCCACAATGCTCTTCCAACCATATGGCACACACAAATTTCCTGAGCAAGGGATTCAGTGTGCAAAGTTTAATTGTTCTGATTTCGAGTCCTAAACAGACCAGAACCATCAACTCTGATTTTCTCTTTCTCTCTATAAATGTTGCCAGACCGGCTGAGTTTCTCCAGCAAGGTTAGTTTTTTTATTTCCAAAATCACCTGTTTATAGAATCATAGAACAGAATCCCTACAGAGTGGAATCAGGCCCTTTGGCCCATCAAGCCCACACTGACCCTCAGAGCATCCCACCCAGACCCATTCTCCAAACCCACCTAATCTACACTTCCCTGAACACTATGGGCAATTTAGCATGGCCAATCCACTCTAACCTGCACATCTTTGGACTGTGGAAGGAAACCTGAGCACCCGGAGAAAACCCACACAGACACAGGGAGAATGTGCAAACTCCACACAGACAGTCACCCCGAGGATGGGCTCACACCGAGGTCCCTGGTGCTGTGAGGCAGCAGTGCTAACCACTGAGCCACCGTGCTGCCCCAACCACTGAGTCACAGTGCTTTGAGTTTATTACATAGTTTAATTTGTTGGATCAAAACTTGTTGTGTTTTGCTACAAGTCAAATGAGCTGGAAGCATCTATTTTGTTTGTGTGTGTATTGGGGCAACAAGCAGATATTTGTATTTCAGTGAATTTTCTCTTTTCGTTGTAAAGCTAGTTGGGTTTCAATGTCTTGACTTGGATGGCAGTCATGGTCCACATATTTATTCCTGTGAGAGATGGATCTTGGTTTAAGCTCCATGCGAGATTTTGGAGCCTGTATTTGAGGCTGACACTCCAATGGAGTGTTGCATTTTCAAAGTTGTCACCGTTTATTTGAAGGATTCAGTCATGGTCCCATCTTTTTATTGAAGTGGAAATTACAAAAAGAAATCCGATGATGTTAATTTAAAGGGGAGGAGAGCTCTTTGTGGTGTCCTGGCCATTATTTATCCTGATACTGTTTAATTACTCGTTTATCTCCTGGCAGTGGTGGGAGCTTGCTGTCCATAAATTAATAACCTCAATTTCCAAAAGACAATACTGACTGCATTTCCAAAGTACTTCATTGGCTGTTGTGTTCTTGCTGGACAGATGCAAACTGTTCTCTCTCTTTCTCATCTAGGATAAGGCTTTTAATGACTCAATTTGTTTTGGAAAATATGCTCAGATTGCTAGACTATTACCCAGAGGCCCAGCTAATGTTCTGGGGACCCAGTTTCCAATGCCGCCACGGCAGATGGTGGGAATCTGAGTTCAATAAAAATCTGGAATTAAGAATCTAATGATGACCATGAATTCATTATCGATTGTTGGAAAAATCCATCCGCTTCTCTAATGTCCTTCAGGGAAGGAAATCTGTGTCCTCGCCTGGTCTGGCCAAGTTGTGACTCCAGAACCACAACAATGTGGTTGACTTTCAAGTGCCATCTGGGCAATTATGCTAGCCCAGTCAGTGATGTCCTCACCCTGTGAATGAATTTAAAAAAAGCTCACAATTTCTGTGACTCAGACATAGCACAGGCTACTGGAATGAGTGCAGTAAATGATGATGGCGTGGATGGGTGTGAAGGTTCATTGTGGAGTGGCGCAGAGAGAAATTTGATCTGAATCTCACTCGTGTTCCCTTTGGCCTGGGAAAATATACATAAAATAGACAGCAAACTTAGAGGCATGTTCCATCTGATGTTACACAGCCTGGCAGACCAGCACTGTTCCTCAAAGTGAGATTAGAAGGAGATAACAGAGCACTCGTTTCCCCCAGTAATTACTCACAGTTAATCTTCTCTCATCTCTGCTTTCCTGCAGAAGGCCATCTCTCACAGCCCAGCTTAGATCAGCAGGTTCTAGACTGACTGGTACCCATGTCAAGATCAGATAAACCCCAGAAAGTGACAACCAAGTATGTATAACATCCCATGTGAGGGAACAGATGCTTTATAATTACTAGATGTAGACTGACAGCCCTGCAGTGCTGTACAGTATGAATTATCAAGTAAAGAGCAGATGCAGCTCCCAGTTCACAAGGCAGGATCTGTGCAGATGACATTTCAGTACAAGAGGGATGGCTCATAACAACTCAAGCAACACTAGAGCCTTTCAGCTAAAGGTTTTCTTGAAAGAGGGAGAGTGGATGATCTTGCATTTACGTAGCACTTTACCATGTCCCGAGGATGTCCTAAATTGCTGATAAATTACACATGAAGAACAGTCTTTGCGGTTATGGTGGGAAGATCGATCTTTGGGAGTTTTATGTTCAGAAACAGAGAATAAATTTGCCAATTTGATTTTATTGACCATCCCCAGTTGCCTTGAGGGCTATATGCATCATGTGGGAATTGGAATCACATGTAGATCACACCAGGCTAAGATGACAGGTTACCTTCCCTGAAGGACATTAACGAACCAATGATGCTTTGATGAGACAATGTCAGCACCCTATAATTTATGGGACTGGAACACTTCACTTCCAGCCAGATTCTGTGGTTTCAATCCCCTGAAGCCACACCTTCACTGGGGATGCCATCTCATTTTTTTTTCAAAACAGAGTTGATCGCATACCTAGAAGTTAAAAATTACAAATCAGTTTCTCTGTACCATGGCCACCTCAGCCATTCAGAATGAAATGAATTAGCTGTAGTTAAAGGGAAAGGACCCATTTGTATTAAAACAGCACTTAAGAGTCTCCTGGGAATAATGTGGCAGTAATGTTGCTAATTCATTCAATATTTTACTCAGTCTCCACAGCAACACAAGTGAGAGATATCCACCCTGACAATGGGGTCTGTGACATCCCAGAGGAGGTAAGGCCCTTGTGTTGATAACTTTCACACTTTACTGTCTTAAACTGATTCCAACCTCTTTTGTTAAATTAGTCATATGAGAATCCCAATCATCAAATTCTGACCAATCAACTAGATCACTCAGTCAGGTTGATCACTCATTGAAGTTGTTGTGGACCAGACCAAAACCCCTTCAAAATATGTGAAGAAGATAGCCTACATCCTGTCATTTTCTTATTTTGAAGGTAAATGTCAGGTACTGTGTTCCAGTTTCAATTTGATTGGTCAAACTACTTGATGTTAAGCAAAACAGAATTTATTCAATTGTGGAATAACTTAAGTCCATTCGAAAACTTATCAGAATAATAGATTATTTTCCTACTAAACAGTAACTGTTCCAATAAAGTAACATCCCATAAACACACCCTTGGGGAAAAAAGCAATTCAGAAAACAGATTTGTCTCAAATGCAGTTCTCCAATCCAGGAGGAAAGAACATCAAAAGACAATTCAGAGGCAGAGAGTGTTTCAGCAGGAGAGAGTCACTGCCTTGCAAACCTGCTGTGAGCTCATCAACACTGCCAAAAGCTAATTAAAATCCTGGATCTGTGCGAGATTGACCACACCCACTCAGGCTCCTATTGTTCCAACTTTAAAAAAAAACCCAAGGTCTCACAAGTTGTTTACCTTCTCATAAGCTGCTCACCGCCTGTCCCCCAATGTCTCTCTAAAAGAAATCAGGATGAACACACCTCTTAATGCCACAGTATCATCACAAAGTAGATCATACCAATGACACATTCAGTCCAGTGGATCACTCAGTCTGGCTGATCGCTCAATCAGATTGGTCATTCAGTCAGGTAGATCCCACTTGTGAAATTCAGTCCAGAAGGTTACTCAGGGAAAACAGATCACAGCCAGGTAGATCACTCAAGCAGATAGATTGCCGCTCAGGTAGATCTCACTTCTGAAACACTCGCTCAGTCAGGTAGATCTTAGTTAAGTGTTGAATCAGAGCCTGAATTGTTGAAAAGGGGAATGGGATCATTGGTTAAAAAAAGAGAAATGTGTTGGGCTACAGGAAATAGCAGGGTTGAGAATGCTTAATTGGGAGATCATTCAAAGAGACAGGCACAAAGGGCCAAATGGACTCCTTCTATGCTGTAAGATTCCACATCTCCATCTTGAATCAATCAGGACTCTTGGAAGAATTGACATCTGTGTCTAACAACTTGATACAGTCGCACCACAGTTCTGTGAAGCCTAGTTAATTATTAGTCTGACAACCCTAATGGGAGCTGTCAGTCCGATTCACAATGGGTTAATTAGGTTGTGCGTCTTTATTCTCGGGTGCTTGGGGGAAATCTTCATAACACAACAGCAGGGCAGAGAAAAATACAATGACATTTCTGAAAACAATGAGAAAGGACCAAGGAAAGAGACAGATCTAGTTCAGCACCCTAGGGTCACGGCAAAGGAGAAATCAAACCTTTAGAACAAAGCTATTCTTTCTGCCTGAAAGCATTTTAATCTGAGCAAATGTAAGTAAGAGAGATTAGCGGAAACAGAAGTGTTACTAAGGACCGAGAGAGTGTTTCTCTTCATAATATCTCATTTGACATGTTCCGTCTGTAGCAGACCTGTTAAGAAAGGGCTTGTGGCGTGAGATTTAATTAGATAGCACTTTCAAAAAGCTAGCATGGAAACGATAAGCCAAATGGCCATCTTCGCTCTCATTCTATGGTTCAAAACCAGCAACTCATCCTCGGACGAGGCATAACGCGCAATCATAGATATGTAGGCCAAGTGATCACTCGATGTGCACAGATCCAAACTATTACACAAGATGAAGCATCACAATCACGAGAAACCTTCTTCTCCAGTAATTCTTGGGCACACTCACAGCTCGGAGCAATCACAAGTCTCCCAGTGATACTGATAGCATAGGGTCAATTCCCACACCTGCTGAGATTACCATAAAGAATTCTCCTTCCCTAGCTCTCCCTTCAGCTGAGGCATGGTGAGCTTCAGGTTAAACCACCACCGTTGTCTCTGTCTAATGAGAAGGAGAAGCCCAGTGATTTGGTAGGACAATAGTAACATTACCTTTTCATTCTATCCCAGGGACACTGAACCCTGGTATACAGTTATATGCTCTGGCCTGGATTAGACAAGTCACAATAACGTATATAATGGATTGAATCTGACCCTTTGCTGGGATTTAACACACGGGGCACAAAACTACTTGTGTCTCATCCAGGTGACTATTTTGAAATCATGACACAGTGGGTAGCACTGCTGCCTCACAGCACCAGGGTCCCGGGTTCAATTCCACCCATGGGCGACTGTCTGTGTGGAGTTTGCACATTCTCCCCGTGTCTGTGTGTGTTTCCTCCCACAGTCCAAAGATATGCAGGTTAGGGTGGATTGGCCATGCTAAATTGCCTCTAGTGCCCAGGAATGTGCAGGCTAGATGGGTTAACCCTGGGAAATGTAGCAGGGTGGGTCTGGGTGGGATGTGTTCAGAGGGTTGGTACGAACTCAATGGGCTGAATGGCCTGTTTCTATACAGTAGGGATTCTATGATTCTCGACATGGAGAGCTCCCATTATCAGTTACCTTGGTGATGATGATGATGTAACTGTAAGGCCATGGATTCAAACCCTGCCTTGGCAGCTGGGTGAATTTGGATTCCTTTAACAAATCTAGAAAGTAAAGCTGGTTGCCGTGATATTGACCTCATCAAAATATCATGGATTGCCGTAAAAACCCATCTGGTTCACTAATGCCCTTTCAATCTGCCATCCTCACCCAGTTTGGCCCACACCTACAGTGATCTGATTGGCTCTTAACTGCCTTCTAAAGGGCAGTTGGTAACGAACCAATCCCAGGACTGTTTGGGGTGGGCAACAAAAGTGGCTTTGCCAGCAGCACCCACATCCTTCAAATGAAGAAAGGAACGCTTAGGAGAACAGAACTTAAACATCGCTAAAAGGATCCAGAGGGTGAAATGGTTTGTTGTGCTTTCATCAGCAGTAGGATACAGAAAACAGATTGAAAGAAGGGACACCATTTTATAGAGCCTGAGAAGAGGGTGATGATTGGTTGGCACATTGATAGCCTGAAAATGCAACAGTTAACTGTCAATCTTAATTCTCAGACTAATCAGGTAGATTCTGATTGGTCAGGTGTTGCCATGGGGATGAAGCAGTGAATTGACCATCTCCATGACCCCTTTTAGCAATTTGATGCACAAAATGTCTGTTTGTAAATTGAATAGATTCCTGTGTATTTGAAAATTTAGTTTCCTGCACATGCAAATGCGGCACACTGCAAGCCCAATGTCAATGTTGACCCAATCAAAAACCCTCTACTCATGCTGTGCCTTTGTCAAAGTCTGCAATTACGTCTTTGTACCGTTGAATGCAAGATGAGAAGCTTTGACCTTTTGCCTCCTTTCAGCAACATTTAGGAATAAATGGATTGGAAGGAAGGAGAAAGAGAGTTACGAAGGAAAATTAAGTGTTCCCAATGTGGGCAAAACAGAGAATGTATCAGCGAGAGATCTTCTTGAATGGCCTTTGTGTCCTATGCACCGAGAGAACTGAATGTAGTGTTAACAATTCAGGTGAAGTGCAGCTCTGAGTGGTTAGAAAAGAAAATGACATTTCAGAGAGAGCCAACTTTGACCTTGTTATGTGACAGAATCCCTTAGCTGACCCATTTGTTAGAAAGCCGGGCTGTAAACAGTAATTACAGCAGCAAAAAAATTACCGGGAAGATTGCTAAATAGTTGATTGAGTGAGTGCAGGCTGCATTAGCTCATACCCACTTCGGTAACTGGCTGTGTAAGCAATGTATGAACAACAGGAAACATTGCAAAACCCATATTGGACAGACAGTGTGTACAGTGCAAGACATGGCCAAATGACGAAATCTGGTGCCAGTGTAATTGACAGTGTCACATTTGGAACACTTCCTCCAATTCGAACACCGTTCTTTGAGCAAATGGGATAGAAAGCTAGAGATTGCAGTTCTTATTTGACAGCCAAGTGAGTGATGACCTTGGTCACTTTTGAATTAGTAGCCAATGAAGTGAAGGATATAGCCCATCTAGTTCTGAAGCATTGATATATCTCAGTAACTAAAAATTGCAGAGGGGCATTCACCTCTGCAGTCAGGGTGATTTGAATAATGTTCCTGTGTGCAGTCAGACTGAAGGAAGGCTTGTATAAAATGCAGCTTTGATAAATGAAGAGACAAGGAAGCATAATTGATCAGCATGATTATCTTAGGCACTGTATGTCAGAGAATGGTTCCTACAAATAGGCCATTCAGCAGACTATGCTAGCCCTCCATAAAAGCAGCTCCCTCTTCCCACCCTTTCGCCCTCACACTGCAAATTTTTTCCCTTCAGACTCTTATTCAATTAATTTCTAAAATCTATGATTGAATCTGCCCCTCACTACACCTAATTATTCATTTCACCTTTTGTTCTTTGCCAACAATCTGTGCCCTGTGGTTTTGATCCATCAATGAGAATAATTTCTTCCTTGAAACTCTGCTGGATCCTCATGAATAGAAGCACCTTGATCTTTTCTCTAAGGAACCCAAACACAATGTTGCCAGTATATTCACATCATTAAACTCCCTCATTCCTGAAACAGCTCCTGGTCAATCTTTCCTGCACCTTCTCCATTACCTTCACATTTCTCCTCACTATAAATTCCCAGAACTGGACACAATACTCCAGTTAAAGCTGAACGAGTGTTCTACAAATGTTCGCTATAACTCCCTTGTCTTTGTATGCAATGCTTTTTATTAGACACTCAGGATACTTTATACTAACTGAAAATACAGGAGACTCTCTGGAGTGTTGCAGCATCTGCGTAGAGAGGAACAGACTTTCTTGAAGTTCTGAGAGAGTCATTTAAAGAACAAAGAACATTACAGCACAGGAACAGGCCCTTCAGCCTCCAAACGTGCGCCAACACATTTTGCCCTTCCATACTAAAACTGTCTTCACTTACAGGATCCATATCCCTCTATTCCCTTCCTATTCATGTATTTGTCCAGATGTTTCTTGAATGCTACTATTGTGTCTGCTTCCACCACCTCCTCTGACAGCACATTCCAGGTACTCACCACCCTTTGTGTGAAAAACTTGCCTCACACATCTCTGTAAATCATCCCTACCTCTGCACCTTGAACCTGTGTTCCCCCAGTAATTGACCCAGCCCCCCACCCTAAATAAAGTGTCATACTTTCCACTCTATCCATGCCATTCACAATCTTATAAACTTCTTCAGGTCGCTCCTCCAGCATTCCAATGAAAATAAACCCATTGTATTCAACCTTCTTTCACAGCTAAAATCCCCCATATCAGGCAACATCTTGGGCATATCGGACTTGAAATGTTAACTCTGTTTTTCTCTCCACAGATGCTTCCAGACCACTAATATTTTCTATTTTATTTCATGTCTCCAGCATCCACGGTTTTTGGTTTTTATCCAGAATCTTTTGTGCCTTATTAACCATTTTTTCAACCTGGCCCAGTACCTTCGACAACTTCTGCACATGTAAAAACATAGAAAATAGATGCAGGAGTAGACTGTTTGACCTCTAGCTTTGATTTGATTTGATGTGATATGAACTGATCTTATTTATTATTGTCACATGTACCTAGGTACAGTGAAAAGTTTTGTTTTGCGTGCAGGGCAGGCAGAGCATACCATACAAAGTGCCTTAGGGTATAGAACAGAGCGAGGAATACAATGTAACAGCTGCAGACAAGTTGCACAAACAGCGAGATCAACATTAAATTTAAAATAAGAGCGGTCCATTCAAAAGTTTAATAACAGCAGGGGATAAAGTGGTTCTTTAAACTTTTGTATCTTCTGCCCAATGGGAGAAGTTGAAGGAGATCATAACCAAGGTGGAAGGGGTCTTTGATAATGTTGGCTGCTTTCCCAAGGCAGTGAGAAGTGTAAATGGAGCCTGCTTTGAGCCAGCTGATCATCCAACTCAGTCCCCTGTTCCCGTTTTGCCCCCATACCCTTTGATCCCTAAGAACAATATTTAACTCCTTCTTGAAAATATTGAACATTTTGACCTCAACCCCTTTCTGTGGCAGAGAATTTCACAGGCTCACCACTCTCTGGGTGAAGAAATTTCTCTTCATCTCAATCCTAAAAGGCCCACCCCATATCCTTAGTCTGTGACCCCGCATTCTGGACTCACTGGTTATTGGAAACATCCTTCCTATATTTGGCCTGTCTAGTTCTGTTAGAAGTTTATTCGTTTCAGCAAGATCCTATGCCACATTCTTCTCAACTCCAGTGAATATAGTCCTAACCGACACAATCTCTCCTCATACATCAGACGTTTGCGTCACATGTAAACAGGATGGTTAAGGAAGCATTTAGTACACTTGCCTTCATTGCTCAGGCCTTTTAATTTAGGAGTTGACAAGTCATGTTGAGGTTGTACAGGACATTATTGAGGCCTCTTCAGGAGCGCTGTGTCCCGTTCTGGTTGCCCTGTTATAGGAAGGATATCATTAAGCTGGAGAGGGTTCAGAAAAGATTTACAAGGATCTTGCCAGGAATTGAAGGCTTGAGTGAAAGCGAGAGGCTGGAAAAGATGGAATGTTTTGTCATTGGAGGTTAAGGGATAACATTATGGAGGTTTTTAAAATGTTGCAAAGTTTGGTAGAGTACTTGTACTTGGGAGGCTGGACATTAGAATTTGGTGTTTGTAAAATGTTAGCATTTGTAAAATTTGGTGTTGTAAAACCCTATGGGGAAAGCAGTGCATGGTCCTTTTAAAAGATGGTGTGCTCTTTCTATGCTTAGAGATTCAAAAAGGATGTCTGTGGGTTCACAGGTGCACAGAGCACCTTAATTGAAATGTTTGTATAAAAAGGGCTATAGCGTTAGCAGCAAAGTCGCATTTTTACCAAGACAACAGGTTTTCAAATTTAGCCAATTAATTTCAACCAGACCCTTTGATATCGGAAACAAATTAAATTAAAATCTGATGGCTTTGACAACATAGAACTACTTCTTTTGTAAGAAATTGATATGTCATCAATGGTGTAAAAGGTGAAGTTATTTGGAAAATTGGTGGAAGAGTCAACTGTCATCTGCCAAGAGAACAGATCTCAGCTCTCAGAGAATCATTGGCTCTCACAGAATTCTCTGAGCCTTAGAGTAAGCTCTGTCTAAATTAAAGGTACCTACGGCGCAAATAGTTAACGTGCCTGACAAAAGAATTCAACAGAGAAGGTGTTCCTGACAGAAGAGTTTGTTGGAGAAGAAACAGAACATTCTGGAAGATGTAACCTGGCAATAATGTCAAGAGACTAAATTCTAATTTTTGTTTATTTTGTTTTATATAGGTAGGAGTTGTGTTATTGGGGCAGCACGCCATTGGAATATTTTATCAGGAATAGTTAAGACCATAAGACATAGGAGTGGAAGTAAGGCCATTTGGCCCATCGAGTCCACTCTGCCATTTAATCATGGCTGATGGGCATTTCAACTCCACTTACCCGCACTCTCCCCATAGCCCTTAATTCCTTGCAAGATCAAGAATTTATCAAACTCTGCCTTGAAGACATTTAACGTCCTGGCCTCCACTGCGCTCCATGGCAATGAATTCCACAGGCCCACCGCTCTCTGGCTGAAGAAATGTCTCCTCATTTCCGTTCTAAATTGACCCCCTCTAATTCTAAGGCTGTGCCCACGGGTCCAAGTCTCCCCACCTAACGGAAACAAGTTAGAAGTTAGATGGGATCTAGTCAGTTTGTTAATAGTTTAATTTGTTCACTGTTAGAGTTAGCTAAATAAATTGTTATTTGTTGATTATGGAGAGAGTGTCAGAGGTTTATGCTTAGTTAACAATTCCTTTATAACAGACTGGGGGCTCTTTTAACAGATTATAGGGTGAGGCGCACTTTCCCGGGTGTTTTACTTTTAGTTATCAGGGTGGGGGCTGGGGTGGAGATCTCCATGTTATAACAGAAATCATGAGGGGAATAGCTAAGGTGAGTTGCAGGCTTTTTTTTCCTAGGGTTGGGGATTTCAAGCGTAGGGGGACACATTTTTAAGATGAGAGGAGAAAGGTTTAAAAAGGACATACGGGGCAACTTTTTTACACAGAGAGTGGTTCGAGCGTGGATAATCTTCCAGAGGAAGTGGTAGATGCAGGTGCAGTTACAATACTTAAAAGACATTTGGGTAGGTACATGAATAGGAAAGGTTTGGAGGGATACGGCCAAGTAGCAGGCAGGTGGGACTAGTTTAGTTTGGGAATATGGTTGACATGGCCTGGTTGCACCAAAGGGTCTGTTCCTGTACTGTATGACTCTATGATCCTATGCCCTCTCAGGAATCAGTCTGGTTAAGTCAGGACTGATGAAGGGTCCCCACCTAAAACGTTGACTTTCCTGCTGTCCCGATGCTGTCTGATCTGCTGTGCTCCTCCAGCTCCACACTGTATCGACTCTGACTTCTAGCATCTTCAGTCCTTGCCATACACCCAGGGTCTCCTGGAAAGGGAACTAATCTCATAACGCCTTGGAATCACAGTCAGCCTCAAATGAAAAGGCGCAAGGAGGAGACAAGGCAGGAGGAATTGACAAATGTCTGAAAATAATTTATTGGATGATAGTTAAGACAGTGTGAACAATTTTAGGCACTGTACATTAAAGAGTATGCCAAGGTTTTGAAGTCAATCTTTCACTTGTGTATCCTGAACTGCAGTCAGTGCTCACATTGCAGCCGCCTGTGATTAAATGCAGATTAGGGGGTGATTATTTTTTTGAAGCACCCCCGTCCCCAGTCAATCAACAAGTAGGAACTTGAGCACCTGTCATTGTAATTCTCTCACTCACTCCCACTGACCTTTCTGCATGGGGCCTCCTACGCTGTGTCGATGAAGTTTGATGGAAGAATCTCTTCAAATAAAAAAGGCACTTCACAACCTCTCAGGCTTGATACTGTGTCTAACAATTTCAGATAATAACCATCACTGTGAGCATTTTTTTTGTTTTGATTTGTGATGGCAGATACACTTTTCTGTTAATATTGCCACAGGTTTTCTTTGTTCTACTTGTCAAGTTCAGGTCTTGTGCCAATATCCCTGTGGTCATTTAGTCTTTCCTTCCTTGTACACTATCACAGTCCATTTGTCTCTCTCGTCCCTCACTTTTCCTTGTTTCCATATTTGCTTTAAACTTTTCCCAGTTCCCATGAGAGGCCATCACCCTGAAACATTTTTGATTCTCTGCAGATGTTGCCTGACGTGTTGTGTTCGTCCAGCATTTCCTGACTTCATTTCGGATTTTCCAACGTCTGCATGGTCCCTGGTGTGGGGGGAAGGAGACGGTTATTGGAGATGAGGGAGTCCTGAGTTATTGCATTAGACTCGAGAAACCGAGGCTGCCACAGTTGTACAGAGAAGGTTAATCGGAGCAGCTGATGGAGGTACTCAAAATGATGAGCAATTCTAAGACAGTAATTAGGGAAAAATTAATTCCATCTATCAGTGAGTCAGTAATGAGAAGGTATAACTTGAAGTTCGTCAGTAGAAAATGCAGGGTAAAGAGGGATTTTTTTTTGCACAGCTAGTGCATGGCATAGTCTATCAGGCTCAAAATCATTAGAAATGATCACAGTGGTGATACAACCTTAAATTAAGCAATGAGTCAGTGTCAGCAATCTGTTAGTTCAACTCTCTCACATTCCCAGGCACAGTCATTTCTTTTCCAAGCCTGTACACAGTTCCTGTGATCAATGCCTTGCTTAAGCAGATATCTTTACAGAAATTTTTTTAAACATCCAGACATATTTAAAGAATCTTTTTTTGTCTTTTCCAGTATCTAACATGATTACTTGTCTTCAAATAAACCTGTTAAGAAAGTGATATTAGGAGCACTTGTAACCAGGGGCATGGGTGGTCATAGAAACAATGTGGGAGCAGGCATTTGGTCCATGGAGTCTGCACTAATCCCACCCTGATCCAACCCTGATCCAACCCTGATCCAACCCTATCTCTAAAACCCTGCAATCCCCATGGCCAATTCACTCTACCCTGCACACCCCTGGGCACTATTGGCAGTTTAGCACAGCCAATCCACCCTACCCTGCACATCCGTGGGCACTATGGGCAATTTAGCATGGCCAATCCACCTTTCCTGCACATCTTTGGACTGTGGGAGGAAACCGGAGCACCTGAAGGAAACACACGCAGATGTAGGGAAAATGTGCAAACTCCACACGGGCAGTCGCCTGAGGTTGGAATCAAACTTGGGCCCCTGGCACTGGGAATAGCAGTGCTGAACACTGAGCCACCGTGCCAGCCCAAATTCCTGACCCTCAGAGAGAACTGTGAATGCTCAGTTACTGAGTGCCTCCAAGTCTGAGGTCAGTAGATTGTTGGACACTGAGGAAATCAAGGCACGTGTGGGGTTGGGACAGGAAAGTGAATTTGTATTAAAGCTGTGAATATATGAATTATCGAATGGCAGTTTCTATTTGTAGAATAATGAATAGATTCACAGGACCTACTCCTGCAATTAATTGTTATGTTCTGTCGTCAGTTGAGGAGCTCACAAGTTGTTCTTGATAATCCTTGCACTTTCCAAATCTGGAGAATTTACTCCAGGGTTAAAAACTTTTAGCTGTTTGCTGAAGGTGGGGGAAGATCAGGAATTAACCTGGTAAAACCACATCGTTGAAATACTGGAGCTCTGTCTAACATCCCACACTTATCCAAATGAGAATTAGCATGTCTGTTTGTTGGATCATCTGGGTGCTGAATGGAGGAATTCCAGTCCCTGGAAACTAAAGGCTATTGAATGCAATCAATTCTGCAGTATGTATCATTGAGTCCTGTCTATGGCACTGTTCCAATAGCAAAGATCCCTACCTATTCCAGCTTATCAACTTCAAACAAACAGAAACATTGTTCCAAATATTTACTCACAAAGACAATGATCCTCTATGAACACCTGACATTGGAAACATTACTCAAAATATCGTGGGTATATTATACAGAAAGATCATCGGCCATGTGGAAGGTGGTAGGACATATATCAACCATGATTGGATTGAATGATGAAACAGGCCTAGGGGCTGAATGGCCTCCTCTTGTTCATGTATTCTCTGCTTCTATGGCCAAGCCCAGGAAGGCAGGACTAGTTTAGTTTGGAATATAGTCAGCATTGACTAGTTGGACCAAAGGGTCTGTTTCTATGCTGTATGACTCTATGGCTCTATGTGTCTATGTCACTGACCCATTGCAGTGAATTGACTCGCGGTCCATATTTACACTTCTCTTCCTCATCCACTTCTTCCAGACATCTTTGCAACTCGGAATTCTCTGTCAATTTTGTCTTTGATCATTGTTCTAACAGTCCCTAAATCCTTCCAACTTGTAATCCCCACCCCTGCATTCCACACCTCCTGAAAACATTTCTCTTCAACTGATATCTCAACGTCTCTCTAAACTGTACAGAAAACATTGAGAATAGAGGATTCATGATACCCTCCTTAACACAGGTAGAAAGAAATCTGATAACTCCATATACCTAGACCCGGGAAACATAAGAGGTATAATCAGTGCACCCAAAAACAGAAAGTCATTTTTGGGAGTTCATATCCTGATTCAAGTCACTGGATAAATGATAATATAAAATTAGAAAAAGGGTCTGATCATTTTGGATGTAGAGATCTTTTCAGCTAAGAGACCAGGAGCAACAATGACTAAGTCAGTAATGTATAAATGCAACTGGAAATTCAGCAGAAGGATCTTTATTTAGAGAGTGAAGTAGAATGTGGAAGTCACCCTGACAGGGAATGGTCAATGTCAATAATATCGATACATTGAACCTGGATAAACAAACAGGGGAAAAGAGTGGAAGGATATTTTGAAGGGTGAAATGAAGACGGTGATGGGAGACAGCTCAGGAGCAGAACAGAAACATCAGAAGAGAGCAGATGGGCTGAAAGGCCTGTTTCTGTCCTGGAAAATACTGTGGAGTGCTATAATTTCCATCAAGGTTTAAAGTCAAGAGGACAGTTCTCAGTAACATGGCTGCCTCACTGGTCAAACCCAGATGGCTAATTAGTTATGCTCCCAACAGACTGTTACTAAAATAGATTACAATGAAATTCTATTTATGGTATAGAACAGTGAGCAGTGAATTCTAGCTGTATGTGATACAGTGAGTTAATTTGTGGCATTATGTGGAAGAGTGGAAGAGTATCCTGCAATGTCTGTAGACATCTGTCACCTATCTCCCCATCATCTGCTTTGCTTTTACAGTCTAATCGCCTTGAGAAACCTGCCTATTTGTCCCTCTCTGGTACAGGGTCATTCAGATTAATGGATACGACAGTGACAAAGCCATCAGCTTCTGAAGCACATGTGAGGCTGTTTGTACTCAGAAGTCCTGTTTACTCTCTAACTGGATCCTAGTTATAATGAAAAAGGTTCTGTTGTGTTATCTGAAGCTGGAAATTAAACATTGGAAATTCTGTCTGCGACAGTCTTTTATCTGTCTTAAAAGGACCACATAGGCCTGGATAATCCCAATGCTGCTTTAAAATTCTAGTCAAAATCTCTTGGGGTGAGGCTTTACTCATCCTGTGGCTTCATAGTTTAAACATGTGAACATGCAGTGAACGTTCTACTTGCTGATTCTGCCTCAAACCCACAGATGGAATATGTGCTCCATTTAAACATGAGCTGGATGAACTTGCCAGTGTTTACAGAGAGTGAAGGAATGCCAGCAGGAAGAGCGCATGGCAGCCAAACTAAATATTAAAAAAAAGAATGGCTTAGTGTGACCTTGATAAATCACCAGATCCCAATGGTTTAGCAAGAGAATTCTCAGCGAAACAATCAAAACGAAGAGCAGCAATTCAGCTCCAATAAAAAGTCACGGAGATTGGAAAGGTCAGCTTGCTCTGTCTCTCCACGGCTGCTGCCTGATCTACTGTTGCTTTCAAAACAAAGACTACCTCATCAGGAAAAGGTATCGTCCCAATTGACAGGACAGCGAGGGACACAGGAACTCTGTGATATATATTGTTTTACACTCACAGCTTTGACGTTTTGAGGAACTAAATATTTAGGTTGTATCAGAGATAAAAGGTACTGCAGATGCTGGAGAATCCGAGATAACAAGGTGTGGGGCTGGATGAACACAGCAGGTCAAGCAGCATCATAGGAGCAGGAAAACTTGACGTTTCGGGCCTAAACCCTTCATCAGAAATGGGGGAGGGGAAGAGGGTTCTGAAATAAATAGGGAGAGAGGGGGAGGCGGATAGAGGATGGATAGAGGAGAGGATAGGTGGAGAGGAGACAGACAGGTCGAAGAGGCGGGGATGGAGCCAGTAAAGGTGAGTGTAGGTAGTGGGGTAGGGAGGAGATAGGTCAGTCCAGGGAGGACGGACAGGTCAAGGGGGCGGGATGATGTTAGTAGATAGGAGATGGGGGTGTGGCTTGAGGTGAGAGGAAAAACAGGTTAGGGAGGTGGAGATGAGCTGGGCTGGTTTTGGGATGCGGTTGGGGAGGGGAGATTTTGAAGCATGTGAAATCCACATTGATGCCATTGGGCTGCAGGGTTCCCAGGCTGAATATGATTTGCTGTTCCTGCAGCCATCGGGTGGCATCACTGTGGCATTGCAGGAGGCCCAGGATGGACATGTCATCTGAGGAATGGGAGGGGGAGTTGAAATGGTTCGCGACTGGGAGGTGCAGTTGTTTGTTGCGAACCGAGCGCAGGTGTTCTGCAAAGCGGTCCCCAAGCCTGCGCTTGGTTTCCCCGATGTAGAGGAAGCCACAACGGGTACAGCAGATGCAGTATAGCATATTGGCAGATGTGCAGGTGAACATCTGCCTGATGTGGAAAGTCTTCTTGGGGCCTGGGATTGGGGTGAGGGAGGAGGTGTGGGGGCAGGTGTAGCACTTCCTGCGGTTGCAGGGAAAAGTGCCGGGTGTGGTGGGGCTGGAGGGGAGTGTGGAGCGGACAAGGGAGTCGCGGAGGGAGTGGTCCCTCCGGAAGGCAGATAAGGGTGGGGAGGGAAAAATGTCTTTGGTGGTGGGGTCTGATTGCAGATGGCGGAAGTGTCGGAGGATGATGCGTTGGATCCGGAGGTTGGTGGGGTGGTATGTGAGGACGAGGGGGATTCTTTTTTGGTTATTGTTGCGGGGACGGGGCGTGAGGGATGTGTTCCGGGAAATGCGGGAGACACGGTCAAGGGCGTTCTCTACCACTGTGGGGGGGAAGTTGCGGTCCTTGAAGAATGAGGACATTTGAGATGTGCGGGATTGGAATGTCTCATCCTGGGAGCAGATGCGGCGGAGGCGAAGGAATTGGGAATAGGGGATGGCATTTTTGCAGGAGGGTGGGTGGGAGGAGGTGTATTCCAGGTAGCTGTGGGAGTCAGTGGGCTTGAAATGGACATCTGTCTCTAGGTGGTTGCCCGAGATGGAGACAGAGAGGTCCAGGAAGGAGAGAGAAGTGTTGGAGATGGTCCAGAAACAGATGTCCATTTCAAGCCCACTGACTCCCACAGCTACCT
>JAHRHZ010000001.1:1289727-1316720 GCA_024137785.1 Ginglymostoma cirratum
AGCACTGACCCTCCGACAGTGCGGCGCTCCCTCAGCACTGACCCTCCGACAGTGTAGCCCTCCATCAGCACTGACCCTCTGACAGTGTGGCGCTTCCTCAGCACTTACCGTCCGACAGTGTAGCCCTCCATTAGCACTGACCCTTTGACAGCACGGCGCTCCCTCAGCACTGACCCCCCTCAGCGCTGACCCTCCGACAGTGCCCACTCCCTCAGCACTGACCCTCCGACAGTGTAGCCCTCCATCAGCACTGACCCTCTGACAGTGCGGTGCTCCCTCAGCACTGACCCTCCGACAGTGTGACAGTCCCTCAGTAGAGCTCTGGAAATGTCAGCCTGGACTTATTTTAATTCCTAGAATACGGTTTGATCCCTGACTCAGGAAGTTAGTTTAACAGCTAACCAATTGTCTGCTACTTAAAGATTTTCAAAATCCATCAGCTATGTGGATTGATTAAAAGGAATGCAATCATCTTAATTACGATCCAATAACAATTAACATTTTACCCATAACCCATTTTGTCAAAAGAATAGAATAATTTGAAAGCTGAACTCAGCACTTTGTTTTCTGAAGTGTCAAGATTCAATTAAAAATAAAGAGATTTTCTTTAAACGTGAATAATTTGAATGCAGCTGTTGACTCCAACTTTGAGTATAATTTAAACAAACTCTGAGCTTGTCTGTGACTAACAGGAGACATGTTAACACAATGATTCTTATCCTGCGATATCAGACACATCATTCCACTCACTTTCCATGCAGCCGATTGACTCGTTAAGTCATTTTTGATTTATTCATTCACAAGATGTGGGTATCAATGTTCAGGCCAGCATTTATTACCCAGAGGGTAGTTAAGAGTCAAACACATTGTTTTGGTCTGGTGTCACGTGTAGGCCAGACCAGGTAAGGATGGCAGATCCCCTTCCCTGAAGAACATTAGTGACCCAGATGGGTTTTTTACCCTCGGCACGAAACAATAGTTTTATGCCTGATTATAGATATTTATGGTATTCAAATTCCACACTCAACCACAGCAGGATTCAAACCCAGGACTCCATTTCCAGTGTCTCTGGATTAATATTCCAGCAATGATATACCTTCCCATCTAACCCCATTACAACGAGTTGGTCAGTTCAGAGACACCACCATTCAGCTGGCCTGCCACAATGACTTGTTTTCAGTGAGAACAGCACTGGAGAGGTGTTCACCTCAACATCCTGTGTTCATTACTAACTGGCTCAGAACAATGAATGTATTCGCTTGGTTATTACGCTGAGCTGCTTCAAGTGATGCACTCAGTTTATGATCTAAATTGATGTATCATAGCAGCTGAGAGCACATCCATACACATGGGGATGATGCTGTGCCTTTCATTGAATTGTGTGCAGCTCTGGTCACCACTGTATAGGAAGGAGGTGACTGCACTAGAGACGATGTAGAAAATATTCACCAAGATGTTGCCCAGGCTGGAGTAATTCAAGAATGAAGAGGGACTGAATAGGCTTGGGTTATTTCCCTTCGAGCAGAAAAGTCTGAGGGACAATCTAATTGAGGTATTTAAAGCTCTGAGGGGCATAGACAGTGTAAATAGGGAGAAAATTTTCTCCTTCATGGAGAGTTCGTATCTAAAAGGGGCTTGTTTTAAAATAAGGAACAGGTGATTCAGAGGGGAATTGAGGAAAAATGTTTTCACCCAGAGGATAGTGGGAATCTGGAACTGCCTGAGAGTGTGATGGAGACAGGACACTTAAGAAGTATTCACATGAGCAGTTAAAATGTTAATGCACACAAAGATGTGCTCCACGTACCAGGAAAGGGGATTAGAACAGATGAGCAGTTCCGAAGTAGGGTCGTTTAACCTGAAATTTTAACTCTGATTTCTCTCTATAGATGCTGCCAGACCTGCTGAGCTTTTCCAGCAATTTTTATTTTTGTTTCTAATTTACAGCATCCACAGTTCTTTTGGTTTTTGGTTAAAATAGATGAATGTTGGTTGGCCAGCATGGGCGTGATTGGCTGAAGGGCCTGTTCTCTGTGATGTAAAACCTCCATGATTCTAAAGCTGCTGAGATGATTCCTTCTCAGTGTGTCTGGGTGGGAGAAGCAGCTATGTCAAGTATTGGGTTTGGATTTAAGTATTTAAGGATGGAGTGACTCCAGTGTTCCAATGGAATAGTCTAATAGTTTTTACCACGTGTTACAGAGCTACATCCAAGATATGTTTTCTTAGTGGACAACCTGGACTTGAGAATGTGAATGGAGAATGAACCATGTCGCCCCAAATCACTGGAATCACATTCTGTCCAATGCTCCTGACACTGGGAGTGAAGGATATTAAAACTGGGTCCTGTCAGAATTTCTAGCATCATTGGAAGATTCAGCCAGGCATGTGATTGATCTCAGAACTTCTGTAACGTGTTGTTGATTAAAAAAAAGTGACAATATTCCCTTAGAACACAGAATGAAGAGTCATCATTTCCAAATTTATGTTAAACAAGTTAGAAATAACACCAGAAGGGGTTGTAGAGTTTAAGAGGGAATTCCAGCATGAAATTTTGCTTCTGCCCAACATAATTCTCGAGTTCTTCCATCTTTCATGTGATAAAAGGCACTTTATGCCAATAACAGCTTTGGTGCTGAGACACTGAGATTAGGGCAGTTTGGTCAAAGAAGTGGGTTTTAAGGAGCATTTAAAGGTGCAATTAGAGGCAGAGATGTTTGGTGAGGGAATTCCAGACCTTAGGGCTCTGAAGGCACGGTTATCCATGTTAGAGTAACCGGAATTTGGTGTGTAAACTGGGAGTTATGGAAGCAGGACAATGGGTACCTGTCACCTTCTGCCAGAAGGATCCATATGCCACAATACCTTTCCATACATATATTATATATATATATATACATATATATAGTGAGCAGTTTGCAGGAGACCAAGTTATTTATCAATTGCTTTATGATGCAATTCAAACCGTTCAGTTGAATTATGCTCTGCAAGTGCCGGCCAGTTATCTATTCCCTTCTGTATGATATATACAAGGCAAGGCATACTCCAGAAATGGACTGCCTAAAGCAGCCTTCGAGTGGGGACCCACATCATTACATTGCTATCCATCAGAGCTAGTGTCAGATACCATTAACTTGTAAACCAGCCTAAGCTGTTTACCTATTGATTGAGGGTCAATCTCCCCATATATATGGTGGTGCTAGCAGCTTATATCTTCATAGGATTGTTCAGTTCATTCTACAGAGTTATATTTCCTACATCTGGACATCTATTCTAGTGATGGAGAACAAAACCATTGATAGAAACCCAGAAAATGGGAGCTGGATAAGGCCATTTGGTCATCCAAGCCTACTCCATCATTCAATATAATCATCCAACTCAGTCCCCTGTTCTTGCGTTCTCCCCCATACCCTTTGATGCCTTTAGCTCTAAGAACTATATCTACGCCCCTTTTGAAAACATGCAATGGTTTGGCTTCAATTACAGTGAATTCCATAGGCTCACCACTCTCTGGGTGAAGGCATTTCTTCTCATCTCAGTCTTAAATAGTTGACCCCATATCCTTAAAATGTGACCATTGTTCTGACACCCCAGTCATCAAGAATATCCTTCCTGCATTTCCCCTGTCTCGTCCTGCTGAATTTTATAGGTTTTCAACCAATTCAACCTGTCAAACTGTTGTATGCAAATTTCTTTGTTTACAATTGCAGGTGAACTTACACACGTGTGTCAGATAGCTTTCTGAAATATAAGATGCTTCCCCAATCTTTAATAATTAATTGAAGTATTTATTATTCAATAACAAGGAAACTAATTGTACAGTTATTTGCTCAGATCGTTGCTTAATGTATTGATTTCATAGTCTGGTCCTGTTGTTCTGCTGGGTTATAGTTTCCTAATGAATAATCTTAGATACTAGAAACTGAGATTTTTTGATTTACACTCATTAGGATGAGCGAAGAAGTGATAGATTTGATAAAAGCACCATTTAAACAGTATTACTTTCTCAGGTCTGTCTCTTGCATCCTGCTTCTATCCAGTGCAACTCAAAAAGATTTGACATCTACCCTCCTTTAGTAATGTCTAAGTTCTGTGCAACCTAAGCAGTAAACTTTTCAATAAAACCTTACCAGAATTCAGACAATTCACAATTTTTTTTAATCATGAAAAGAATCAAGCAGTTATGGGGAAAAGGCAGGAAAGTGGAGTTGACTCAGCCACGGTCTCATTGAATGACAGAGAAGACTCAATGGGTCAAATGGCCGACTCCTGCCCTTTGCCTGACGGTCATACAGGCTGCTGGGGGCTTTATTGGGAATGGATGGATATGGATTTCAATTGTTAATGAGCTGGATGTTAGCACCGTGTTGAGATATCCTGTATTGGCATTCACATGCAGCAAACTCACTCTTTGAATTAACAAGGTGTGGAGCTGGATGAACACAGCAGGCCAAGCAGCATCAGAGGAGCAGGAAAGTTTCGGGCCTAGACCCTTCTTCAGAGATGGGGTAGGGGAAGGGGATTCTGAAATACATAGGGAGAGACGGGGAGGCGGATAGAAGATGGATAAAGGAGAAGATAGGTGGAGAGGAGACAGACAAGTCAAAAAGACGGGGTGTGAAGTCAGTAAAAGTGAGTGTAAGTGTGGAGTTAGGGAGGGGATAGGTCAGTCCATGGAGGACGGACAGGTCAAGGGGCCGGGATGAGGAGTACCTGGTTTGCTTCAGGACGCGGTCAAGCAGTTTCAGGGCCGAAGAGATTACGAGAGAGTTGCAGTGGGAGAGAGATCCACTGAGGTCTTTCCGGAGGGAGGAAGGTAACTTCTTCCAGATAGGCATCCTTAGAAGAGGCTTTGCGGTGGGGATAAAATTGTTTCAGAGATACTGCCTTCCCCTCTCTCCCTATTTATTTCAGAATTCCCTTCCCCTCCCCCATTTCTGAAGAAGGGTCTAGACCCGAAACGTTGGCTTTCCTGCTCCTCTGATGCTGCTTGGCCTGCTATGTTCATCCAGTTCTCTACACCTTGTTATGTCAGATTCTCCAGCATCTGCAGTTCCTACTATCTCTGAAACAATTTTAACCCCACTGCGATGCCTATTCTAAGGATGCCTACCTTGAAGAAGTTATCCTCCTCCCTCAGGGAAAACCTCAGTGGATCTCTCTTCCACTGCAACTCTCTCATAATTTCTTTGGCCCTGAAATTGCTCGACCACGTCCTGAAGCAAACCAGGCACTCCTCATCCCGCCCCCTTGACCTGTCCATCCTCCCTGGACTGACCTATCCCCTCCCTAACTCCCCTACACTCACCTTTACTGGCTCCATCCCCGCCTCTTTGACCTGTCTGTCTCCTCTCCACCTATCTTCTTCTCTATCCATCTTCTATCCGCCTGCCCCTCTCTCCCTATGTATTTCAGAAACCCCTTCCCCTCCCCCATTTCTGAAGAAGGGTCTAGACCCGAAACGTCAGCCTTCCTGCTCCTCTGATGCTGCTTGGCCTGCTGTATTTATCCAGCTCTACACTTTATTATCTCACGTTCTCCAGTGTCTGCAGTTCCTACTATCTCTCACTTGTTGAATTGTTGTTGTTAAGGTGAGGTACATTAATGCAGGAAAGATGTTGCATTTTAGAGTAGGGGACTACCCATAGAGTATGTATGGTACATTTAAATGCAAAACAAGGATCCCTACTGCTTCCCTGTCTTGGCACCTGGGAAGAGTTCTCTTTATATTATCCTTCCATTTTGATTAGAAGGCCCGGTAATTTTGTCCAGGTGATACGCTTTCATTGAGAATAGGAGAATTAATAAATATGTTGTATGTCTCATTTCTCATTTCTCTTAAACTCTACCATTCTCTCTCACATTCTCACACACCCTTTCTCACTCTGTCCCTTCCTCTCACAAACTTAAACTTGTTTCTCAAGTGTTGAACTTTACTGGAAAGCTGAACGATGAACAGATTTGCGTCCAGTTCTGTGGAACAGCCACAAACTGAGTAAAATCTTTCTGCTCTGCCCTCACTGTGCGAGCTGAGCACAGGGCTAGGAGCGTCACTCACGTGGACACTCACCTCTGGGAGACCGTGACCACAGTTCCCTGCCACCAACAGGCAGCAGCGGTCGCTAAAGAGTTAAAGATGCAGAAGTTTGTGGAGGTAAACCAGCATCTTTGCCTGCCTCATAGTTGATTACCAAGTCTCGGCCACAAGTTTCCCCCTGAGACATAATTAGTTGGATCCAGAACATCGACTACCTCAGCCCCAGAAAGAAAGACTCAAACAATGATGAATTACGCCCAGAATTGTATTTTTAACTTTCAGCTGCACTGAGCCTTGGTTTTGCTGAGATTGGGAATGGAAAAAGCAACAAAGATCATTTACTTAAAGGGAATATTTAATTACCAGTTATCTCAGTTATATTTGAAAAGCAGCATTATTCAGTGTAAACTCCAACTCCTTCCTCGACTTAGAATACAGTAACCATATTGAACTTATAACTCGGTCAAGAAGGTTTTATATATATTTACCTCCTATCTATTAAAATCAGTGATTTGTCTCAAGGTACCAACTTCCCAAATTTATCTTGACACTTTCTGTGAGTGTAACATCACACAACTAATTGATTAGCATGGACGAGGCATCTAATGTTATGTGACAGCCCCTTACACAGGCCTTCGAAATCTTCATTCACTTCTGTCAGGTGAACAAAACTGTCAGCCTCCTGCACACAATATGGAAATAAGAGACATTCAGCCTGCTGTCAGGCCATCAGAATCAAACGGCCAATCGAGAAAGATTAGAAGCCCCACTGAGTAAAGGAATGAGAACAATTTTGAAGATGAAATTGTTGGGAATAAGAGAGTAACCAGGTGTCAGAGAAATGACGGTCTCCGAAAAAAATAGTGGCTGAATATTAAATCAGGGAACAAAGTTGTGCCTCAGATAGTTGATGAAGCCTGGGCACTATTGATGAAGTTCTATTAGTCTAACATCTGTTGTGGGGAAGTTATTACAATCTGCTGAAAGGAAAGAGTGGCTGAATATTTGAACAAATATGAACTGATCAGAGAGTCAATATCGATTTAGATTATCATATCTAATTGAACATTTTCAGGAGCTATTGATGGTGATGGAAGACATTGTCTAATGATGCTGGTTGTACACTTCCAGAAGGTTTTTATAAAGATTCCACACAAAAGCACTTGAACTTGTCTTGGGTTGGGAATTGGCTGTATTTCAAAACTACTGTTCTTGTGCTTTTCCAAGCTAATGGGAATTGAAAGATTAATGACAGCTTCCCAGCACAATCAACATCTCCAGGACTGTTCTTCATACTTTCACACTCTTACCTCTCTGAACAGACACCACCGGTCAGTATCCTTGCTACCTTTAATCCATCAGTCACAGCCTAAAAACATACAATTCCTACAATGTGGGAGCAGTCCATTCAGCCCATTGCGTGAACACCCACCCTCTGAAGAGTATCTCTCCCAGATCCAACCCCCTACCCTATCCCTTCCACCCTGCATTTCCCATGGCTAACCCAGCTAGCCTGCACATCCCTGGACACCATGGACAATTTAGCACGGCCAATCCACTCTAACCTGCACATCTTTGGACTGTGGGAGAAAACCGGAGCACCCGGAGGAAACCCACGCAGACACGGGGAGATTATGCAAACTCCACACAGATAGTCTCTCAAGGGTAGAATCAAACCCAGGTCCCTGGTGCTATGAGGCAGCAGTGCTAACCACTGAGCCACCATGCTGCCTGCTGTGGCCAATTACATAGTTACTGCCTGTGGGAGCATGCTGTGCATCAACTCTCGTTGTATGTCCGAAATGACAACTACGAGTGCACATATTCAGTTAGCCAAAAAAGCTATTATTTATTCTAAGCAAGTTCAATTGTTTCAGTGGACTATTATAGTCAATCCCGGCATCTGTGTTGCTTATCTCACCTTTTTGTAACTATTTTAAAACTTAACTTTGCTGAGGATACTCCACATTAACTTTAACCCACATGTCTCAGCATAATACAATTAAAGCTAGGCTCTAGCCTGAGGTGAAAATGTATAAAACTGAGATAACTGCCTGGAAGCAGGGAAAACCTACATGATCCATTTCATTCAACTTGACTTATATTCTTTGTTGAACAGTTTAACAGGGATTATCTGTGATCGAGAAAGTCTAACAAGGGAACTTGATCTTTTTCATGCGATGCGCATCAATCCTGCAACATCATTGAAGTCTAGTCTGAAGGGTTACACTCAGGGTTTGGGCAATTAAATGGTGGGCAATCAATCAGTAGAGTGAGAACAGGGATGGATGAACAATCAATAATTTGTCAAAATGCAGAAATGGGTAATCAGTAACTAAATACATTTTAGGGGTAGATGGACAGCAGGTGACCAGATTTAGAAGGGGTTATTAAATGATACTTAATCTGCACAGCAGATGCAGTAGGAGATGAGGGAGACCAGGAACAATTCGTTGGTTAAAACTCAGGTTGAATTCTTTAGAATGAAGTGTCACTAGACTCGACATGTTAACTTGATTTCTCTCCCCACAGATGCTGTTAGATGCCTTGAGTCTCTCCAACAATTTCTGTTTTGTTTCATTCTTCCAGCATCCGCAGTTCTTTGTTTCATTTTAGTGCATAATGCTATTAATCCTTTTATGTGTCAGTGCCTTCAGGACAGAGACAAAATAAATTAGTGGCATGTATCTAAACACCACTAAATAAGAATTGACTAATTGCGAGAAAGCCTAAGGATGTAAAGTAGAAGGGTAGATATTGACTGACGAGAAAATGGCTGATAGAAGTTAAAACACATGATTAGTAGTCAGTCACCTCATAGAATCCCTACAGTGTGGAAGCAGGCCATTCAGTCCATCATGTCCACACTGACTCTCTGAAGAGCATCCCACCCAGACCCAAACCCTGCATTTCCCATGGCTAATAGACATATCCCACACATCCATAGACAACATCTCCATGGCCAATCCACCTAATCTGCACAATTTTGGACTGTGGGAGGAAACAGGAGCACCCGGAGGAAACCCACACAGGCATGGGGAGAGTGACAAACTCCACACAGACAGTCGCCCAAAGGTGAGGCAGCAATGTTAACCATTGAGCCACCATGCCACTTAATTCAAGAAATGGTAACTGATATGAGAGAGACATTCATGGGATTAATTAACATCTCAGGTACATAACATACAGCAAGTGTCGTTACTAAAATCTCTGATGCTTAAAGTCTCTCATTGTTTGACACTTGGGTTCAACATTTCCTCAGGCTCCTTTTCAGCGATGCTGAGGGATGACCAACATACTTGAGAGCATGTTACTTAACCTGAGATTGGGCAGAAAATTGAAAAACACACATCCAAAATGAACAAGCCTCGAGCAACGCAAAAAAACAATGCAAAGGATTCTTTTTGCGCTTTAGTCTGTGCAGAATTGTAGCAAAGTAGAGGTGACAGAGAACCAAGGCAGTCAGCTTTTTGTTGATGAATACAAACAGAAGATGCTGGAAATACTCAGTAGGTCAGGCAGCACCTGCAGAGAAAGAGACCAATTTAATGACAGTCAGGGAAGGGCCCAAGATAGAGAGAGATCATGCCTTGCACAGGAGGCATGTAGGTAGGAAGGGGTTTATCTTCTGTGGAGTTATACCCCCAATATCTAAGGGTGCCCCCGGAAGATAGATATCCCCTCCCTTCAATTTAAAAACTTCTTTACAATTACTAGGTGTCCACTCCACCCCACCCCCCATGCCAACACTAAGTTGGCGTTAGCAGTGTGCCATGAGCGTACTATCAGGCAGCTTTTAAACAAATTTAATTGATTCTTAATTATTTTCTTGCATATGGCGGATGGGTTGCCAGTTTGAGGTTCACCAACCTTCTGTATTATGAGTTCAGGTGTGGGTGGGAGTTGATGGGCCATTCCCCCCAGTATAAATTCCAATCCCACCTCCCCACCTCCACCAAAAAATAAACCACATCCAGCTGGGGACTGTAACATCCAGCCTGATGGCTCAGTTTGAGATCTTTCATCCTAATCACAAACTGGGTGACTATCATCTTTTGTGAAAGAGTTTTTCATAGAATCCCTACAGCCCTGGAAGCGGCCATTCAGCCCATCGAGTGTGCACCGATCCTCTGAAGAGCATCCCACCCCGTCTCACACGCTACCCTGTATCCCGGTATTTCATACGGCTAACCCACTTAGTCTGTACATCCCTCAATGATTTCCCATGGCTAATCCAGCCTAACCTGCACATCATTGGACTGTGGGAGGAAACCGGAGCACCCGGATAAAACCCACACAGACACAGGGAAAACGTGCAAACTCCACACAGACAGAGGGTGGAATCAAACTGGAACCTGGATGCTGTGAGGCAGTAATGCTAACCACTGAGCCACCATGCCATCCACCAACTGCCCACAAGTTTGATTTACTTATAGGGACTTTTAAAAGAAATTAAACTATAAATTCTGGAAATCTAAAAATGAGAAGATAAAAAAACTCACAGCCAGCATCTGAAACAGTAAATGTTAATTTGGTTTCAATAAAAACGGAAAATGCTGGAGGAGCTCAGCATGTTTGCCAAATTGATTCCTGGGATGGCAGGACTGACATATGGGGAAAGACTGAGTTGGTTAGGATTGTAGTCATTGGAGTTTACAACAATGAGGGGTGATCTCATGGAAAGCTGTAAAATTCTAACAGTACTAGACAGGGTAAACACATGAAAGATGTTTCCCGATGACTGGGGAAGTTCAGAATCAGGGGTCATAGTTTAAGGATAAAGGGTAAACCTTTTAGGACTGAGATGAGGAGAAATGTCTTCCCCCATAGAGTGGTGAGCCTGTGGAATTCTCTACCACAGAAAGTAGTTGAGGCCAAAACATTGTGCTTTCAAGAAGGAGTTAGATATAGCTCTTGTAGCTAAAGGTATCAAGGAATATGCAGGGAGGGCAGGGTCAGGGTATTGAGCTCAATGTTCATTCATTATCATATTGAATTGCTAAGCAAGGTCAAGGGGCTGAATGGTCTACTTCTGCTCCAATTTTCTACATTTCTATGTGTTTCCATGACAATAGATTTCTGTCATTGTTGCACTGCAGGTGACATAGTGCCCAATTTACCCAGAGCAAGCTCCCAGAAAAGGTAAGAGAATGCCAACCCGGAAACCTGGGATAATGCAACTGCTCTGTTCAAACTTTTGATATTGTCCTCAGAGGACAGGTGGGATTTCAGTTCAGAAAGGTAGCCCCACTGACAGTGAAGCACTCCCTCAGTACCGCCCACAAATATGCTGACGTGGGTGGTGGGGTGATGGGAGGGGAGCAGAATGGGTGAAATTTGAGCCACAACCCTTCCTACTCCAAGGTATAGGTGCAACCTATTGAGCCAAGCCTGGGGAAGGTGTGGGGAGGGAAGGTTAGGGGGTAGGTGTCGGTGGGGGAGGATAGTTTGGGACGGATAGTGGATCTTGTCTCATAGCAACAGTGAGCCACAGCAGTGAAGCGTGTAATGGATCTAACATGATGGATCGTCATGAGGAAAGAAAATGTAATTTCTGTTGTTTTGAACACATGTCTGAGAAATTCCAACACTCTTCCTAATGATGATTTCAGCGGCTTTTTACCTTAGCAAACGCGCCACCAGCTACTTTGCAACAGAATCCTCCCCCACTACAGGTATGTGGATGACTAACAAATGTAATTTTACAATTTTCAAACAACACCATGGGAATTCCTTGAAGTGAACAGGCCTCTATTGAACACCATGCCTGGGAATGGAGATTTCACAGCGTCGTGAAATTGCTGCAGTGACAATCTGCCCAGAAGCCTAGGCTGAGGGGTGCCAAGCCTCAAGGAGCAAGCTCACAATTAGCCAGAGAGATCACTGGGGTAGAGAATGAGCCCAGTGGCTGGCAATCAGTTTCTTCAGAAAATTGATGTAGTGCATCAACAAATCACCCGAGAAAGGGATTTCTCTCTTCACTGCAAAGCTAAAATGAAAGGCGAACACTGGTGGAATTTCAATGAAGCAGGCCTGGTTATCACACAGGCAATGGGAGACTAAAAATTGACTTGTTCTCATTTATAACCTGGTTCGGATCCAGTAAGCTAACCAGGTTTCTGCTGCTGCAGATGTCCCCAGGGAACTGAGTCACAGGGTTGGACATATGTAAGGGAAAAAAAACCTACAGTCCATCCCTTCCAGCAGAATCTAATCAATTTACGGCACTGAGCTAGAAGCTTTGCACAGTATTCAAAGTGCCTGCTTGGAAGCATAAGCATTAGATGTAAAATCAAAATGTAATTCCAAGCTAGTATTCGGCTGGAGGTCCCTTATTATTTTCTTTATTTGTTTAGATTAAACCTGGTGTCTTCCAGAATATGTTAGAAACTTTCGCTCTCCATGTGCTTCGTTAGTGACCTCCTATTGGCATAATTTTTATGCGTCTTTTATCCTCAATATTTTCAAACCTTAATTGCAATGTTCACATTTGTTTCCGTGCATTCCTCTGAGTTGTGTTACTTGATCACATACTTGACAATAATTATGCCTAGCCTACAAAATTTCCTCAGTATCTAAACTTTCCAACATTTGAAATAAAGGTGTCACCAAATAAAAAAAGGTGTAAAAAATACATTTCACATCGACACCAAGATGTATATCTATTGAATTATTTTTGGCACCTCCTTTAAAGGCTTTGCTTGAAAGCTTAAATATTTCTCAAACACCTCTTGAGTGGATTTTTCTGGCTCTGTGATGAATTTGATTGGTGTTATATGAACTGAATATAATTTTATGGAGACAGGAACAGGAATTGTTGGTAAAGCTCAACAGGTCTGGCAGCATCTTTGGAGAGAAATCAAAGTTAACTTTTTGGGTCCAGAGACCCTTCCTCTGAACTGATGATAACTAGGAAAAATTTGTTTTTTATGCAGAAGATTGTGTGGGTGGGAGGGGGTATGGAGTAAATGATAGGTGGAGATACAGCCAAAAGAGAGACAAAAACAGGTATACGAAGGAGTGGATAATGATTAACCTGGGAGAATGAATGGTCGCTGAGGAAGCGTCACTGGACCCGAAACACTAACTCTGCTTTCTCTCCACAGATGCTGCCAGACCAGCTGAGTTTTTCCAGCAGTTTCTGTTTTTGTTTCATCTATTCTAATCCAATTTACCAGCACTTGCCTTATGACTGCATGCTGTGATGCTTCAAGGTCTTGTAAATATTTCTGAAATATCCTGCGGGTTCCTCCTTTCAAGCTAGGGGTTGCCCATGCTAACAGCCCTCTGGATAAAAGAAATTCTCCTTAAATTCCCTCAAACCCTCTTGCCTCTTATCTGAAAACTGTGTTCCCCTGGTTATTGGCCTCTCTACTAAAGGGGAGGTTTATTCCTATCAACGATATCTACGTTCCTCATAACTTCGTATATCACAGTTGGGATCCTCTTTAGCCTGCTCTATGTTTTTTTTTTGCATTTTTTGTGTTCTATAAATTTTAGAAAATTAAGTAACCTGACAAAAGGCTGGAGAAAGTGTGGAGTAAGCCATGTTAATTCTTTTTAGTTAAAAGTTTACAAGGAGGCAGAATTTCTTAACTAATAAAGATAGTGAGGGGAAGAGAAGAGTCAAAGAATACAGGATTGAAGGAGACAGAATGAATTAATAGTGCTTCACTAGTAATCATTTGCTTGTGTATATCCTGCCAATTCCTATATTTGCATTTATAATAGAATCAGCTTATGTAAACTTGCCAAGTTGCAGTTACACTCCCAGCCAATGGAGGTGCTACAGTCAGAGAGATTGATCTGTTCATTCATTTCTTCCTCTTTGTTCTTTCCTAATTTTTCTTTCACACGTCTGCATTTCAAAAGTTGACTTTATAGTCTCCTCCTGCGCTTGTTGACGTTATCCTCATCGTTCAGCAGTGCATGAGAGAAAGTGCTTCTGTGTCACTTGGCACATTAAAAAGGAACCGGGTCAATAACAGTCGAGAATAAATGGACAAACTTGCATTTAGATTGTGACATTTACAACCTCCCAGGATGTCTCAAAGCACTTTGGAGCTAATAAAGTCCTTTTGAAATGCAGTGATCCTGCAGCCAATGGGGGAGGACGAACCTTTTTTTTTCAAATAGTGACACTGATTATTAACATCCACCTGAGAGCTCATATGGCCCTCAATTTAACTTCCCATCTGAAAGATATTGACAATCCAGTACATGCTTAGTCCTGGACTGGTAGTATGGGGAAGGAAGGTTTGTCAAGAGAAGTTGACAGTTGCCATGAAGTGGAGGTGCTGGTGTTGGACTGGGAGGGACACAGTCAGAAATTACACAACATCAGGTTGGAGTGTCGTGTGACTTCTGACTTTGTCAAGAGGATGGGTGGATGTAGAGACATGAGGACTTAAGAAACAGGTTCTCTTTTTCTCTGCTATGCTCTTGAGATGTGCTCCCACATCTGGCATATCTCTTTGAAAATGGATTCTCGAATAAATTCATTCCCCAGTTCCAGCTCTGTCATTGAGTTTAAACCATTTCCAACCAAAACTTTCTTTGATCAATGAAAATGCATAAGTCAGCCTCCTTTGGGTAATAGCTTTGTCAGGTTGGTTGGCTCAGTTGGCTGAGGGCAGTTGGTTTGCAATCTATTGTAAGACCAACACTGTGGGTTCAAATCCTGCATCCAGCTGGGGATATCTCAACCTCTCCCTTATATCTGAGGCAGGGTGACCCTCAGTTTAAATTCACCACCAGTCACCTCTCTTTAATGAGAGAGCAACCCCATGGTCCTCTGGGAAGTTTGTGCTTTGTGAGACGGTCAGGAATTTTAATTTAATGCCAACAAAAATAGGATCCCCAGTGCCTGAGAAGTCAACTTTGAGGATGTTTCCTCTGGCTCAAGAATCTCAGATTAAGGGGACAGTGTCACAGTTTCAGGAAAATAGGTTGGCCATTTCCGGCTGAGGTAAAGAGAAACATCTTCACTCAGAGGATTGTGAACTTTTGAAAAGAAGCACTTGTGTTTGTATAGCACTTCCCAAAACTATAGTACTGAATTTCAAGAGATTACTTTGGAAGCCTAGTCACTGTTGTAATGTGACAGTATATTGTACACAGCGAACTCCCCATAAATAATCACAAGACCATTGGTCTTAGAATGTATATTAAAGGATAAACATTTCTAAGGTTTCGGAGTAGGTTTGTAGCTCGTGGGTGTTGAGGTTGGTTGGCTCGCCGAGATGTTTTGGTACCGTGCTGGGTCACATCATCAGTGAAGCCTCTGATGAAGCATCGGTGTGTTTTCCCGCCTGATTTTTAAACTCTGGGGTCCATTGAGATGGATTGCCTCACTTCTGGTTTTCCTTCATAGTGGAACGTATACGGGGTCGAGTTCTATGTGTTCATTGATGGCTTTCTTCGTGGAGTACCAGGCTTCTAGGAATTGCCGTGCCTGTCTCTACTTAAATATTAAGGATAAATGTTGACCAGGACAGCATTGTTAACTCCATCGCTCATTCTGGAAATAGTGGTAAGAAATCTTTTACCCCACCTAAACTAGCAAACACACATGATCATCTCATGAGGAAGACCACACACCCAATAGTGTTGCATTCCTTTGGTCTCATTTGGCTTGATTTTGGCTGTCAAGCCCTGGAGGGGAATTTGAAATTATTTCCTGAGGTAGGGGTGGGGAGTGGATGAGGGTTTCAGGAGGTGATGGTTTGGGGGAAGAGGAGATGATGTGGGTGTGGAACCCACTGAGCAACAGTTGGCTCAATCCCTACACCAGTTGGTGCTCAGTCACTGAGTAGATCCGAAGGTAAAAAAAAACTAAATTTTAGAGTTTTTACAGCAAGGAGAAAGGTCCTTCAGTCCATCGTTCAAGTAATTCAGGTCAAAGGTCAACTGTGAATTTATTGAAAGGCTGAGCAGGTTGACAGAACTATGTGGGCTTTGTTCCAATCCTTACACATTTATCAAATTGAAGACACCAATATTGGGTTCAGAGTCACTCGGGCTATGGGGGTATGTGGGGATGGGATATGAGGAGGAAGTTCAGCCTCACCTTCCCTGATGGAGGGACATCCTGAGGTTACGAGGGTAGTAATGATGACAGTTGAATACGGGCTTCTCGGAGAAGGTGGAACAATTTAAGCAAGAGCGCTGGTAAGTGCTTTCATCGCATTTCTGTGAGGGGAATGATACATCTTTGAAATTCATGCCAAATTAGATATCAATGTATAGTACAATAAAAGGTTTCACAACTTATTTGGGACTACAGAGGGGTCACAGCTAATTATTTTTCTGTTTTTCAAAGCGCCAGTTAAATTCAAAGAATGCATTTTGACTGGTTTTGTGAACCTCCCACTCTCATGTTAATGAGGTCACTTTCATGTGTATATGGAGAGGATTAAACATAAAAAGTAAAATTACTAAAGCTGATTATGTAATATAAAAATCGAGCATGAGCATCCTCTAATTATGTACTATTCACAGGGGAATTCAAGTTTGACAAATTCCATTACTCAAACGCCTAGGGTCAAAATTATTGATTACAATGTTGCTTTGAGAAGGTAAAGGCTTGAGTTAAAATGTGTCAGTGAATGTTTTATAGAATCATAGGATGCCTACAGTAGGGAAGCAGGCCATTCAGCCCATCGAGTCCACAGCGACCTCTGAAGAACGTCCCACCCAGACCCACCCTCTGTTGTGGGTACATTACTGAGATGTTGTGCCTAATAATATCTGCAATATTATCATCTGGCTGGAACAAATGCTTTCAGGAGGTTGCTGTCCTTTTGAGAGTGTTGAGGGTGACAGATTAGTTTTTTTAAACCCATTCAGGGTCTTTTGAACATAAGAGCTAGGAGCAGAAGTAGGCCATTCAGCCCCTTGAGCCTGTTCCACCATTCAAAACAATCATGGCTGATCTTATCTCAATCTCAACACCACTTTGCTGCCTGCTCCCCATAACCCTTTGCTAATTACAAATCTGTCTTTTTCCTCCTTAAATCTATTCAGTGTCCCAGCATCAACTGTGCTCTGGGGCAGTGAATTCCACAGATTCATGACCCTTTGAGAGAAGTAATTTCTCCTTATGTCTGTTTTAAATCTGCTAACCCTTATCCTAAAACAATGACCTCTCATTTTCAATTGTTCCACATGAGGCAACTTCCTCTCTATGCCTACTTTGACAATTCATTTTAGCATTTTATATATTTCAATCAGATCTTCTCTCATCCTTCTCAGCTCGAGGGAAAAGAAGTCCAATCTGCTCCATCTCTCTTTATGTGACAAGCACCTACCCCTCTAATTGATCTAGTGAATCTCCTCTGGTCTGCCTCCAATACAACTAAACCCCTCCTCAAGTAATTTGACCAAAATTCTAAACTCCAGGTGTGATCTCTCTAATGCCTTGTATAATTGCAGCAACAATTCCTTACTTTTATGGTCCATTCCTTCAGCAATAAATGCCAAAATTCCAATTGCCTTTCTTATTACTTGCTGTACCTGCAAACTGGTTTTCTGTGACTCGTGCATGAGGAAGACATATCCCTCTGTGCTGAGCCACTCTGTCATTTCTGCCCATTTAGATAATAAGTTGACTCTCTAGCCTTCCAACCAAAGTGGATAACCTCACACTTATCCATATTAAAGTTCACCTGGCAGGTTCCAGCCATGGAGAAACCATCTCTCAACCAAAATTTGAAAGGAATCATCTGACAGAGTTACACCTGATCTGGGAGTGTTCCTGAAAAGGGAATCAGATTATAATCCATCACAGCAGACAGTTTGGTGATGACTGAGTTTGGGAGAGCGATCAGCAATTGAAGTTTTCATTTCATTCTTCTTAAACCTTACTTATTGCAAAATATAGACAAAGCACACATTCCCTCTTCCTTTGTTCATCGGCACAGGGCTACCACAGTCTGTGCGTGGTAATAATTCCGAAACCGAGAGCCAATGCTGGGAATGGGGTTTCCACTGTAAACACTCTGCATGGATCTTCAGAACAGAGGAATGGCCATGCTGCCTACAGGGATTGTGGGATGTATCCCACATGTCTTAATCATAGAACTTCAACAAAATGTTTTTTAATAATTTCCAGAACTGACCAGAAATACCAACACAGTCCTTGGTGCCAGGAGACAGCAGTGCTAACCACTGAGTCACCATGCCACTCTGAATGTTGCTGAACATTTGACACTAGGAGACACAACGGATTGGAATAGTTGTGTTGTCATTTAAAAAGTCAATTAGTGAAGAAGGATGCTGTGGCCAATTATTCAGTCTTCCACTTGTTTCCAGAGAGAAGTGTTAAAAGCACACACCTCCAAACGTAACCACACAGTATTTCTCATTTCTAATGAAGGGTCTAGGCCCGAAACGTCAAGTTTTCCTGCTCCTATGATGCTGCTTGACCTGCTGTGTTCATCCACCCCAAGCTTGTTATCTCGTAACCACACAGTAAATATTCTTTGAAGTACACTCAAACTACCTGGAATCCTATTTAATGTGTCTCTTTCTACACGCTGAGGTGAAACCCTGTTTAATAGAAACAGAAACAGAAATGGCTGCAAAAGCTCAACAGGTCTGGCAGCATCTGTAGAGAGAAAATCGGAGTTAACATTTTGAGTCAAATAACCCTCAGAATGCCACTTCTGATTTACTGCATCCATAGTTCTTTCAGTTTTTACTTGCAATTCATAGTCTTTGTTTTCATATAATTAAGCACACTTGATAATCATGTAACCTATTTTCTTCCCTTTTAAAGAAAAGTTAGATTTACTTTGTGGAATAAAACTTTGAAATAAATTTTTTAAAACTTCCATATTCTGTGCCAAGTATTAGGTTGTACGATATTCCTCCTACAGGACCTCATAGCCATTTATTTATACAAGCATTTCTTTTTACAACACAGGAAGTTGGTGACTTGCACTTATCCATTTAATTTCAGGAATTCCCTTTCTCTTCAGCTTTTGTTTCGAACCAGTGAGGTCAATCCATAAAAAAAAATGCTGTGGAAGCTGGAAATTTGAAATAAAACCAGAAAATTCTGCAGAAACTCAGCCGGTTTGTTAGCATGCATGGAGAGAAATCAGAGCTAACGTTTCGAGGCTGGACTGACTCTTCTTCAGAGCTCAACTTGGAGTTATGAAGAAGAGCCATACTGAACTCTTAAAGGTTAATTGTCTATTAAAGATCTGAGTTTTGATGTCCCAGGGACAATCTAAAAGTTTGTGCATGACACTAAGAATTGTAACCAGTGGGGAGGATGGCGTGGAGCTCCAAAAGGACATTGATAAATTGGTGGGAGATAGTAAGAACTGCCGATGCTGGAATCAGAGATAACACAGCAGATCCTCTGATGCTGGTGACTAGTTAGTGGAGTAGGCAGATGAAAGGCAGATAAGGTTCAATGCAGAGAAGTATGAGGTGGTGCATTTGGGTTGGAAGGACATTGAAAGACAATGTAAATTCAGGGGTACAATTCTAAAGGGGGTGCAAGAGCAGATGGACCTGGGTGTACATGTACACTGATCATTGAAGGTGGCGGGACAGGTGGAGAGAGCTGTTAATGAAGCATATAGCAAGCTTGGCTTTAGTAATGGGGGATAGAGTACGAGAGCAAGGAGGTGATGTTGAATTGTACACATGTTGAACCTCACCTGGAGTATTGTGTACGTTTGTGGGTGTCACACTGTAGGAAAGATGTGAACACGTGGGAGAGAGAGTGCAGAAACGATTTACAAGGTTGCAAGGATGAAGAACTTTAGTGACAAGGGTAGATTGAAGAAGTTGGGACTTTTCTCCTTGGAGAGACAAAGGCTGAGAGGAGATTCCATAGAGGTTTTCAAAATTGTGAGCCATCTGTAGTAGATTGCGAGAGGTTGTTCCCATTTATGAAAGAAACAAGCATGAGAGGGCCATAGATTTAAATTGATGTGCAAAATAGTGAGGGTGATGTTAAGCGAGTCACTCTGATTTCTCGCCATAGATGCTGCCAGACCTGCAGATCTTCTCCAGTGATTTCTATTTTTGCTTCAGATTTCCGGCATTTTCAATTCTTTCTGTTTTTATAACGTTTCACAGAATCCTGACCACTGAGAGGACAAAAAATTAAAATGGTTTCACTTTTCACTTATCCCGTAGCTATTTGTGAAAGTTGCGGTGCATGGTTTGGCTGTCCAGAGGATCACACTGCGTTACATTGACCTGAAGATGGGAAAGGCATCATATAAATGCAAGCTAATCCTTGATCACTCAGAAATAGTAAGAACTGCCGATACTTGAGTCTGAGATAATAGTGTGGAGCTGGAGGAACACGGCAGGCCAGGCAGCAGCAGAGGGGCAGGAAAGCTGACGTTTCAGGTTGGGACCCTTCTTCAGAAATCCTTGATCACTGCTATGCCATCATGGGTAAATTCATTTCAATGCAGTTTGTCCCCTTCTTAATTGGATGATGATGAATTCTGTGATATTGTGACACCAGACACCTCTGCTATCACATGGTTTCACTGTTTGGGCATCATTAAGGGTTCCTGCTCTTGACTGAAATACAATGATAAGAAATGTGACGTTGTTGGGCATAAGCCATTCTGTGTGCCAAGAGAAAATTGCCTACTGATGATTCTTCAACAGTTAGCAAAAGGAAACTGTGTTGCTACTGAAGCATCTTGTCATAGACACTTCCTGGTTCTCAGTGTCACATCCAGAATACTGATGTCTCTCTCTCTCAGAACTGGAGGAACAGGGATCTTTGAGGCTTGTACCATGTTGTTGTGTAGAAGGGCCAGCAATGGGAAACCGCACAGGATTATGCACCGATGTTCATGGAGATAAGATCACAGGTGGCTGAGACCGTGAGATATTGGAGCAGAACTAGGCCATTCAGATCATCAACTCTTAAAGAACAATGTATGTGAAAGAGTGTGAAAGTTTGAAAACAACATTGCAGGAACACTGCGGCGTTTCTAGTAGATATTTTCCTAAACAACCTGCTCAACGATTGTAGTATTCACTTCTGGAGCAAATGGGATTTGAGCCCTGGCTTTCCAGCTGAGGTAAGAACTCTCCCACTGTCCAATGAGAGCCCTAGGTCTTTTATAGAATCATAAGGGTCAGGGTCACTGAAACAGTGAGATGGGGGATTGGAGCTTTCAGGGGGCAGGGTCTGAAGGTCAGAGTGAGGACTGATGGCAGACATCTTAACACTGAGAGCGACAGTGACTCATTCCTCAGTGTTTACCATGAGGCTGCCTCTGCTGTTGCCTCATGTACTGTCCTACATTACAAGAGGAGTAGAAGTAAATGTTGCCCACCTTATTTACAGATGTTTGCAGAGCTTCCCAAAGAGGGGCTCAGAATGCCAAGTCACAGGGTCACAAGCTGAAATTTGGGGATCGTGAGCTCAGAGGTCAGTGGCTGACGTGTCACTCCATGCATCATCTCTCCCCTTTCTCCTCATTCTCACAGATCTTGTGACCCCTCCCCCTTGACCTCATGGACTACCCTGTCACTACCTCCACAGCCCGTTATCTGTGTAGGACTGGGACAATTTTCAAAGCCTCGAAATGGGGCCACACTGGTTTAAAAACTTTGGGAAATGTTGGCCTGATGACTGTTTCCCTGCAATTCCACCCAATCCCTTCTTGAATGTTTTGACGACTGACCATAATATCCAATGGCCAGATCCTGGGCTCCTCATAGATGTGCAGTGCAAGCAAAATGTGTGAAGTAACTGCATAGAAGCCAGTATCCTGCCACCATGTCAGCTTTTATTTGCACATGCAGAGTACATGGGCTGTGGCCGGTCAGCTCAGAGCCAGACCCTAAAGAGAGGGAATTTCCTGTTTATAAAGGTCAGCCAGGGCTCCCTGATCGGCTCGCATTAACAACCCCAATCTTGGATTGCATGGTTAATGGATCCACCTGGTTCCAGTCACTACAGCCTGGGAGAGAAACCTAACTGTGGACATTACTTAATTGTTAGGCATCTGAACAGTTTTCCTGTTTCCCCTGAATTCTCTTCACCTATTGTACAGATCAAATCTGTCCTGTGCTCGGGTATGGACTAAGACAACATGTTGAAGCCACTACCTTCTGACCTTGATTTCATTACCAAGTTAAACTAGTCCTAAGGGGCAAAGCTCCAGATGGTAGCAGGCATCTGTGCTTCCTTATTGTAGCATCTGAAACAAACACTTATCCAATAGGGCACAGCACGGGCTGGATGCAAAGTTCCACATCTCCTGCCATTTCACAGAAAAGAGGAAACACTTTGCCTGGTTTTCATGTTGCGTTGTGATAATTTTCCTCTCTGTCTGAATCCTTGGAAATAATTGGTAATGTTTTATCTGATGAAAAATCATTGCAACAACAATTCTGTTTGTTTTTAAAGTTGAACATCTTTCTGCAAATGAGTAATTAATTCTTGACTGTGCTCTCAGTTAAGTTGGAAACGGATGGTTGAATTCGGTGTCTGATGAACCTGTATCAGCAATTTCATTCAGTCTTCATTACTTCCAGATGCTGAATGTGCTCCGACTGCATATATTTCAATGTCACCAGCTTAATCAAATTCATTAATTTTATGTAAAAAATACCTTCTCAACTGGACATAAATCACTTCCACAAAGTAATATTAACAACATTTTAAAAGAATCGCCCATGTTCACCATGGAGTGAAATCAGAAAACCTCAAGTCTTCACTCAGTTACTGAGTTTTCACAATTGAAAATTCTGCTCTAGTTTGCTCACAATTATATACAACCTGAAGCTAGATCTTCCTTCACACTATTATAGAGGTACTGGTTACATGGAAATATGGCTCTTTGGGCACTGCAATCATCTTGTTCCCTTTTTTCATGGAGAAAACAACACATAATTGACGTAGTACCTTTCAGCTTTCCACAAGCACATCAAAGAAACATTTAGCAAAGATCATGTGACACTGAGTCACATGGGCTGTCCAAACAGGTGAGCAAAGATTCAATCCAGTAGTTTGATTTTATGGAGTGACTTAAAGGACAACAGGTAGATGAAGCAAGGTTTCAGGAGAGCACTCAAGCCCTTGAGGCATAAAGATCTAAAGCTGCAGTTGTACGGGGTGATCAGTTAAAACTGGAGATGTACCAGAGTCTCGGAGGAGGAACACAGAGATCTCAAAGGGCCGTAGGCAGGAAAAGGTTAAAAACTTTCAATTTTTTTTCAATTATAATCTACTGCAAATGTTCCATTTGCTTAGTTCAGCTGTTCATTCAACCTGTCCACCACCTCCAATCATCCATCCAACCAAACCTGCTACTGGTCATGTCCTCACCTCCACCTACATAAGTAACTTCAAAACTAAAATCTTCCCCAAGCTCTGGGTGAACCCTCCATTAGATTTCCATCATCTAATATCCAACTGCCTCTCTCGGTCAAACTGCCATCATCACTGGTATTGATTGTAATGAGGTCAGCCAGCTAGACCTCACAGAATAGGCATTCCCTGACTGGGGCTATTAACCTGGGTCAGTCAGGGAGGCCAGATATAAACAGGAGTGTCAGACATTCTGGTTCTCTGGAAGTTGACTCTGACAAGGCTCTAGTACTTACCACATGTAAATAAAGGGTGAGTTGGTGAGATAGTAGGAACTGCAGATGCTGGAAAATCTGAGATAACAAGGTGTAGAGCTGGATGAACACAGCAGGCCAAGCAGCATCAGAGGAGAAGGAAAGCTGACGTTTTGGGCCTAGACCCTTCTTCAGAAATGGGGGAGGGGAAGGGGGTTCTGAAATAAACAGGGAGAGAAGGGGAGGCGGATAGAAGATGGATAGAGAAGAAGATAGGTGGAGAGGAGACAGACATGTCAAAGAGGCGGGGATGGAGCCAGTAAAGGTGAGTGTAGGTGGGAGTTAAGTAGGAGATAGGTCAGTCCGGGGAGGACGGACAGGTCAAGGGGGCGGGATGAGGTTGGATAGAAGATGGGGGTGTGGCTTGAGGTGGGAGGAGGGATAGGTGGGAGGAAGGACAGGTTCGGGAGGCGGGGACGAGCTGGGCTTGGTTTTGGGATGTGGTCGGGGGAGCGGAGATTTTGAAGCTTGTGAAGTCCACATTGATACCATTGGGCTGCAGGGTTCCCAAGCGGAATATGAGGTGCTGTTCCTGCAGCCTTCGGGTGGTATCGTTGTGGCACTGCAGGAGGCCCAGGATAGACATCCTGTAAAAATGCCATCCCCTATTCCCAATTCCTTTGGCTCCACTTCATCTGCTCCCAGGATGAGGCATTCCACTCCCGAACATCTCAGATGTCCTCCTTTTTCAAGGACCACAACATCCCCCCTCTAGTGGTCGAGAATGCCCTCGACCGAGTATCCTGCACTTCTCTTAACTCATCCCTCACACCCCCTCCCTGCAATAACAACCAAAACAGAATCCCCCTCGTCCTCACATACAACCCCATCAACCTCCGGATCCAACACATCATCCTCCGACACTTCTGCCATCTGCAATGACCCCACCACCAAAGACATTTTTCCCTCCCCACCCTTATCTGCTTTCTGGAGGGACCACTCCCTCTGCGACTCCCTTGTCCACTCCACACTCCCCTCCAGCCCCACCACACCCGGCACTTTTCCCTGCAACCGCAGGAAGTGCTACACCTGCCCCTACACCTCCCCCCGGCCCCTATCCCAGGCCCTAAGAAGACTTTCCACATTAACCAGATGTTCACCTGCACCTCTGCTAATGGGGTGTACGGTATCCACTGTACCCGTTGTGGCCTCCTCTACATCGGGGAAACCAAAAGGAGGCTTGGGGACTGCTTTGCGAAACACCTATGTTCGGTTTGCACTAAACAACTGCACCTCCCAGTCGCGAACCCTTTCACTCCCCCTCCCATTCATCAGATGACGTGTCCATCTTGGTCCACCTGCAGTGCCACAATGATGCCACCCAAAGGTTATAGGAACAGCACCTCATATTTCGCTTGGGAATCCTGCAGCCCAATGGTATCAATGTGGACTTCACAAGCTTCAAAATCTTCCCTCCCCCGACCGCATCCCAAAACCAACCCAGTTTGTCCCCGCCTCCCTATCCTGTCCTTCCTCCTACCTATCCCCTCCTCCCACCTCAAGCCCCACCCCCATCTCCTACTTACTAACCTCGTCCCGGCCCCTTGACCTGTCCATCCTCCCTGGACTGACCTATCTCCTCCTTAACTCCCCACCTACACTCACCTTTACTGGCTCCACCCCCACCTCTTTGACCTGTCTGTCTCCTCTCCACCTATCTTCTCTTCTATCCATCTTCCATGTGCCTCCCCCTCTCTCCCTGTTTATTTCAGAGCCCTCTTCCCCTCCCCCATTTCTGAAGAAGGGTGTAGGCCCAAAACATCAGCTTTCCTGCTCCTCTGATGTTGCTTGGCCTGCTGTGTTCATCCAGCTCTACACCTTGTTATCTCAAGGGTGAGTTGGTGATGGGATGTCAGTCTCTGCGGAGTTATCTAATCACCCAGCTCTCATATTTTTACAACTAACATTTGTCATGTCTTTTATCGTTTTCTTCAACATGAGCCCTGAAACTCGGCTGTTACATTGATATGATCAAACCCCATACATTTCTGCACTCTAATATTGTCATTATATCATCCAGTTCCATTGTAAATGACTCCAATAATTTAGTCTTTAACAGAACAATTCACAGATCATTTGCAACATCAGTCTCTAATTTCCATTTCATCATGTAAAGCCTGCCCTTCAGTTTGACCTATGCTGCTATTGGATGAAGTTTCTGTTCAGCCTCTGGCGTCCAACTGGATCTATGGATTGGGACAGGGCAAGGTTAGAGCATGCTGGGAAATCTAGTCCAGTAGTGTTTAGGACGTAGAGTATCAGTGATGTCAGGGCAGATTTCACTTTGACTCCAGCTGTATTGCTTCTGCGTGCAGAATCGGGGAACCGTTGTGGATAAAAAGTTTTACATTTTATGTCTGTGGATATACGTTCCTACAAGTTTGCAGGAGGTAGCAGATTATCACTTGCTCTGAATCAATTATACCCAAGAAGAATAGTCACCAGCTTTCCATGGAGAGATAATTTTAATATTTACGAATACTTCATGCAGTTTGATGACATTGATGGTTTTTATGAGATTGATTGTCTGAAACAAGGATTTGCTACATTTCGACTCATTCAAACCAACCACAGCATCCACAACCCAAGCTACAAATCTACTCAAGAACATTAATCTGTAAGCTTTATTGACCTACTTGAATTATTACATTCTTACTCCCATCATTCACCATGTCTACATCCCTCATAATTTTATAAATCTCTATAAGATCACCCCTTAACCTCCTATATTCCAGTGAAAATAGTTCAAGCCTATCCAGTGTCTCCTCCCTTCCAGTCCTGGCAACATCCTTGTAAATCTTTTCTGAACCATCTTCAATTTAATAATGTCCTTCCAATAGCAGGACAACCAGAACTGTACGCAGTACTCCAGAAGCGACCTCAGCAATAGACTGTCCAACCTCAACATGGCATCCCAAAACCTACACTCAAAGGTCTGAGCAATGAAGGCAAGATGCTAAATGCCTTCAGTCACTGGACCTAATATAACAATTCTGCTCTCCCTCCACAGATGCGGCCAGACTTGCCCTGTTTTTCCCGCAATGTCTGTTCTTTGTTTTTGATTTCCAGCATCTGCAGTTATCTGTTTTTTTGTTAAGTCTTTAAGGGATACCTCTGCTCAGCTCACAAAGGTGAAAGAAGAGTCGAAAGAAAAAGAAAGACACCAGGATTAACTATAAACTCAGTGCCAGGAATGCAACGAAAAGATTGTTAGTTTGCAACAAAACTTGGAGCAAGTCGTGTGTAAATCAGGTTCAGGATCTGAGATAACAAGGCGTGGGGCTGGATGAACACAGCAGGCCAAGCAGCATCATAGGAGCAGGAAAGCTTGACG
>JAHRHZ010000001.1:1317120-1331633 GCA_024137785.1 Ginglymostoma cirratum
TGAAGGGTCTAGGCCCGAACCGTCAAGCTTTCCTGCTCCTATGATGCTGCTTGGCCTGCTGTGTTCATCCAGCTCCACACCTTGTTATCTCGGATTCTCCAGCATCTGCAGTTCCTTTTATCTCAGGTTCAGGATCTTGTTCAGCAGGATCAGGTATTGAAACATCAGCTTAAGGCAAATCAATGCTGGAGGAAATGACATACTGGCAAACATCATGTTATACTGCACAGCTCATACAATGAGGAGCTTCAAATCACTTATGCAACAGTGCTTACTGAAATGAATGTTTTAGCAATGATGATGTAGTGAAACAACTCAAAGCAGCACATATAGGAAATCAAGCAGCCACTGAAGAAGTAAGTAGAAGAAGTTCAGGTTTCCAAGGTAAGAAAAAGAAAGAAATTAGCTGAAGAAGCTAAACAGTTTTTAGTGTGAGTTGTTATGGAAATAAATAAACTGGGCCAGTGAAAGGCTAAAATCCTGATGAATTAGAAGGTTCCAAGGTTTAAAACCAACAACTTCAAAATGAGCTGGAAGCTTTTAGGATTAAGTAGTGTCAAGAAGATCGGAGCCACTTGAAACAGCTTGAGGAATGTGATCAGGCAGTGGCTCATCTGGATAACAACAACTTGACTGTAGTGCATCAGGATGACCAAATTCTGGAACAACAATTACAGTCCATGCAAGAGAAAAATGACAACACACACAGGCAATCTCAGTAATGACCACAGAGGTCAAGAGAACCTTCAGACAAAGTCACCCCCACAAAAAAGTTGTGTATCAGAAAATTACCTTTTGTTATGGAGACTCAGGGACTTGTTTGTCATTACAAATAAAACTTTCCTGAGATAGGAGGGGGATGTTATATGAGTATCATACCTTTAGGAGAATATGCCTTTTAGGACAAAATGTGCTGTGTACATACAATGTGGTGACTCTGCCTGTTGGTCTGCTTTGGATCTACAAGCTCACACAGGCAGAAACCATTCAATTGCTGTACAGCCTGCTTCATAATTCACAATGTGTGTTTAAAGAAACTAACCCACAGAGTCAATCAACCATCTACACCAACACCCCACTCCCCCAGTGAGAAATTGACATTAAACCACTACCACCAACAAGACAGTTAAGACCACACTCTAGTTCTGGCAATTATGAAACATTTAGCAATTAAGACTTTGTCATAAAACATTCCTTTAATGTGTTCTTCAAAATAACTGGACTTTTCAGCCTGAATTATAGATACAGATTGATGGATGAATAACAAGATAAATAGAAATCAGAGAGTCAACAAAATGTGAATTAGATACTTAATCATAGAATCCCTACAGTGCGGAAGCAGGCCATTTGGCCCATCAAGCCCACCCCAACCCTCTGAAGAGACTCCCACCCCCACCCCTGCTTTTCCCATGGCTAACCCACCCAGCCTGCACATCCCTGGACACTATGGTAAATTAGCATAGCAAATCCACCCTAACCTGCACATCTTTGGACTGTGGAAGGAAACCCACTCAGACATGGGGAGAATGCACAAACTCCACACAGCCAGTTACCCGAGGCTGACATTGAACCCAGGTCCCTCACGTTCTGAAGCAGTAGTGCTAACCACTGAGCCATCGTGTCACACTGCAGGAGAAGCTCAGCTGGCCTTGTAACATCAATAGAGAGAGAAACAAGAATTAAAGTTTCATTGGGAACTGGAGTGTTAGAACATTCAAAGGTGTGCCTTTAGAACATAGAATCCCTACAGTGTGGAAGCAGGCCATTCAGCCCATCTAGTCCACACCGACTCTCTAAAGAGCATCCGACCCAGGCCCGCGGCCCCCCCCCCCCCCCCCCCCGCCCCCTCACCACCATAACCCAATAAGCTAGCATTTACCACGGCTAACCCATCTAGCTTGCACATCCCTGGACACTATGAGCAATTCAGTTTGACCAGTTCATGGAATCTGCACGTCTTTGGACTATGGGAGGAAACCAGAGCACCTGGCGGAAGACCCCACAGACATGGGGAGAATGAATGTTTTCTCTAAGCATCATATAAATAAGCCAGAAATAGTTAGTGCACGCTAACACTCAATCTGATTTCCTCACTGCGTCACTTCAACATGATGGGAACTCAATGGGAACAGCACTCATCTTGGTGTCTACCTTAATGTTTGAAATCTATTGCTTGTGATTATGGAGACAATCATGAACATTCGATTACAGATGTATCATTGGATAAGATTGCAGATGGGAGAGGTCAATAAGGTAAACGGCCTTTCCTTGTTCTATTTTAATTAATAAATTTTTACTTCAGTTTCTTGTTGCTGTTCAAGCTCCAATTACTCTTGTTTGCCAAACAAATAGTTTCCATTGCAGATTCATTTTCCTTTGCCAGTTGAATTTAAGTCTGAAAGCACAGTTGTATCGGCACGTTTTTGTTGGCAAGTGTTCTGAGCTACAGAGCCATATACTGTAGCATTTATATACGGGCATTGTACTGTCTATGGAGAAAGAAATTCACTCCGTGCCTGAGTGGATTGAAATTGTAAATAGATTTATAATTCTGCTACATGTGGCAGACAGAAAGACTGGTCGAGTGTAAATGGCACGACTGATAGATCACAGCTCTGTGCGTTTGGTGGAAAATGTGACAGATGTTTGAAAAGCTGATTAGAAGACAGAGCTTTTACACAACACCAGGGTGAATTCCCTAAAATTGGACTGTCCAAATATTTATGTATGAGTGTATCATGTATCTACAAGCATCTGCTGTTTTAACAAAGACATTCAAACCTTTTATTTTAAGAGGGTTAGTTTCACCATTACAATGGCATTCCATCGTCATTTGTTAACAGCTTGTACGTAAATGTCAGAGGAACCCAATTTCATGGCAAACAAATGGAATTATTTGAACTCAGTCGCATATTGTCTAATATTCATAAAATCTGATAAATAGCACATTGTTGAGGGATCTTCTTCTGCACAAATAGCCTGCCGAATGTAGACCACAGTATGAAAGTAACCACGCTTCAAATTTACTTTTTTATTCACTCACGGGACATGGGCATCATTGGCTGGGCCAGCATTTATTTCCCATCCTTAGCTGCCCCTTGAGAAGGTGGGGGGTGAGCTGCCCTCTTGAACCACTACAGTCCATGTGCTGTAGCTTGACCCAAATACCCTTAGGGAGGGAATTCCAGGGTTTTGACCTGGCAACAGTGAAGGAACGGCGGTGTATTTCCAAGTCAGGATGGTGAGTGGCTCGGAGGGGAACATGCATGTTTCCAGGTATCTGCTGCCCTTGTCCTTCTAGAAGGAAGTGGTGGTGGGTTTAGAAAGAGCTGCCTTAGAAGTATTGGTGAGTCAATGCAATGTATCATGTAGATGGTACTCACTGCTGCTACACAGCTTCAATGGTAGAGGTAGTGAATTTTTGTGGATGTGATGCCAATCTACTGACGTGCTTTGTCCTGGATTGTGTCAAGGTTCTTGAGTGTTGTTGGGCCTGCACTCATCCAGGCAACTGGGGAGTATTCCAACACACTCCTGACTTGTGCGTTTTAGTTGTGGAAAAAATTACCTGATTGATTGTAAAGCATTCAGGGACATCCTAAGGTCATGAAAGTGTTACACAAATGCAAGTCTATCTTTCCCTTCAATCTATTATCCTCAAGGCTGTATCTCATGTGAAATGGTAAATTCCAACATTGCTCAAGTTGTTGATTCTTGGACTGCATTGTTCAAGTTGAGAATTTGGCTACAACAGAGGTGGTAGAAACAACTCTGTGTGAATCTGTAACTCTCTCCTGTTAAACAAGTCACAACAGTCAGATTAACTGAATGTCTGGGCTCTGTGGGCTGCAGCTTCAAGATGCCCTTAGTATTCAATGGCAAAACTCATGTACGAAGAGTCAGCACAGCTGAGGTACCTCACCCCGAGTTTCACACAGTGAGTTGACAAATTACCATCACAGCCAGAGCAGGAGTAAACTGACACAATTTACATATCCCTGCCAGAAAACACTGAGCATAACTGGATTGAGAAGTAGAGGAAGTTACAGAGCATTAAACAGAAATTAAGCATGACATTTGCACATTGATGTTTATATATGGACGATCATTCTAAACAAAGGAAGACAAAGTAGCATTTTTTTAGATCTGCAATTTCAAGATGCCCCACAAAAGTTTACGACAAATAAAATGCTCTTTCTTTTTAGTGAAATTGAAGTAGGATTGTAATTTCTCAGGGCTTGAGTCTTAAGAAGCAGGATGTGGATGCTGTGATGTAATTATAACTGCTTGGTATATTTAACTCGTTTTTTAATAAGAAAAATCTTGTTTTGGGCAATGTTCTGTTGTTAAAGTGATTGTTCAGTGACACACTACCACATTAACAAATTGTAAAAAATAAACACATGGTCTATTTCATTTTGGGATCTGTCCAGTATTATAATCAGCTGGGCTCACCAAACCACATAATCTCTTTTTATAGGATTTTTTTTGAGGAAAAAGTATTAGTTCAGCAAATGAAAGAACTCTGTTGGCCTCAGATCCTCAATTTAACATCCCAAAAGGTGAAGCTTCTCCTCAGCACTTACAGGTTTGAATGTTTGATGACACAGTTCAATAGTCTGTACCAAATCACTCACACAAAAAAATCTGCACAGTGTTTGGAACTCATGAAATTGAACCAACTCCAATCCCAGTCACCTCTCTCCCGGACCCCAACAAATACCTGGTAAATTCTGTTGTGATTCCTCAATCAATTTGGAGGCATAGAGCCATACAGCACGGAAACAAACCCTTCAGTCCAACACGTCCTTACCAACCAGATATCCGAAATTAATCTAGTCCCATTTGCCAACATCTAGCCCATATCCCTCTAAATCCTTCCTATTCATGTACCCATCCAGATACTTTTTAAATGTTATAATTGTACCAGTCTCCACCACTTCCCGTGGCTGCTTACTCCATACACGTACCAACCTCAGCATAAAAATGTTACACCTCAGGTCCATTTTACATCTTTCCCCTCTCATCTTAAACCTATGCCCTTCTAGTTTTGAACTCCCTTACCCTGGGAAAAAAGACTTTGTCTATTCACCCTATCCATACCCCTCATGATTTTATAAACCTCTATAAGGTCACCCCTCAGACTCCAATGTTCCAGGGAAAATAGCCCCAGCCTATTTAGCCTCTCCCTGTAGCTCAAACCCTACAACCCTGGCAACGTCCTTGTAAATCTTTTCTACACCCTTTCAAGTTTCGCAACATCCTTCTTATAACAGGGAGACCAGAATTGAACACAGTATTCTAAAAGTGGCCGAACCAATGTCCTGTACAGCCACATCATGACTTCCCAACTCTTATACTCAATGCACTGACCAATAAGGGCAAGGGAGCCTTTCACTCCCATAAAGCTGGAATGAGTCTGTGTTCAATATTTAATCCAAATGCTTTAAAATAAATCCTTTGTTATTTTTCGTCTGGTGTAGATGAGGAATGAATGACCCAGTGTGACAGTCAGGGGCTTTATAGACTGCATTGTATAGAAACTCTAGATGAAGTTTGGGATCTTTTGGCTAACTAACTAAGAATTTATTACACTGTGGAGAGTTGCTGAATGTACCAACTCTTATAAATGTGCCCACTTATTGTAAATTTATGTTTTAGCAATGAGTTTTATATGTTAATATAAATGTGCAAGTTAATAATATGACTTAAGTGGCTGTTAAATAGCTGAACAAGAATTGGGAAGGGTTGTAAGCGATTATACTGTGAAAGATATGTTCCATCACCACTTGACATTAACGGCTGCTTGTCACATAAATGGGTTTCTCCTGCTTCAGTCTTTTTCCTCTTGATCTCTCCTTTCCTCTCCTAAAGATTTTTATTCTTGCTACTATTTCAGAGGAAGACCATTCTGTGCATAGACACGAACCCCACTATCAGTGGAATTTGAAGCCTAGGCTACTTCTAGCTGGACGTTCAACACTGGGTGGAATCACACAGATACCATCCCAACAGCTACCTGTACACTCCCACTAGTTCAATGGATAATGAGCCAGAAGGGAATGGAATGTGGGTTTTCTCTTCCCAGACCCAAGGGTGTTGTAACTCATTGGGTGATTATTCCTCACTTGATTGAGGAGCGATAACTCACTCCAAACCAGGGGTTGACCCTAGAACCCTATTTCTCTCTGTAGGTCATCAGGAAGGAGATTCAACCTCAAGTCTTTGAACGGCTCAGACAGTATTTCCCAACATTGCCCCCAGTTATCAATCTCATGTTTTAACCTCTTTATGGCCTCAAGCATCTGTAATCTTAGAACAAAGAGAGCAAAGAACACCACAGCACAGGAACAGGCTCTTTGGCCTTCCAAGCCTGTGCCGACACATTTTGCCCTTCCATACTAAAACTGTCTTCACTTACAGGATCCATATCCCTTTATTCCCTTCCTATTCATGTATCCCCGAGTTCTGTTTTCTGGCCTTTTGTCCATATCCCTCTCTTTCCCTGACCAATGGAGGATGTATCTTCAATCTTTCCAGTGTGAGGCTTCAAAACTCCCCCTTGGAATATCTCTCCATTACCACCTTCTTCTTTAAAGCCCTCTTCAACACCAAAGATTTGTCCAAGCTTTTAGTTCTCTGTCATAGTATTTCTTTCTTAGAATTGCCATCCAATTTTGGGCATTGGGGCTTTATTTTAGCATTAAGCAGGTGATAAAATTGCAATTCACTGCTTGGCACTTTTTATTCAAGGTCCAGCTCCTTGCTCCATTGTAGCCATTGCTTCAAGGTCATTCTAAGAGGAGGGGAGGAGCTGCATGGCTCAGTTCATTCTCTGACGGTCTGTTGCGATGGCTCTGGGGTTGCAATGTTGGCTTCAAGACACCCCTTCTTAATAACCTGAGGATCTGTTCTCATGAGGACCCCTTTCTAAATCAACTCCACCCCCACCTCTTCCATTACAGAAATAACAGTAACAGGGTGCCACTGAAGACTAGCAAGTACAGCTGGCTGTTATGGAATGATTATGGTTCACTTGGTTAAATGACAGCCTGTAACCTGCTCTCAGGTATCTATTTATCTTGATATGACTGCGGCACTGTACCATCTGTTGTGTGCAAATCAGGGGGATGAGACGTTCTCTGCTGGTGTACAATTACTATTAATTACTTCTGTATGTGTGTAATACTCTCTCAAATTTAATATGCTTGAAGTTCATGAGATAAATTTATACACACCAAACTTTAAAACAAAATTAATAATGCAAACACTAATTCATAATTAAAAAGAGCTAAGAAAGAAATTATACTCACCAAAGCAATGAGCGTCTTTACTCAGAATTCCCTTCAGGGCAACATTAGCATTTCCAATGTTAAGGATACAGAACAACTGCAGAGGCGGAAATTTGAAAGATATCTACCATGCAGCCATTGTCACCAATAAATGGTCTTTATAGTAAAATAGGTTGTTGCTAATGTAGAAGACATTGTCTTGTTCTGCTTTGCTGCTGGCTTGCTTGTCGATATAAAAATATTGCACCAATTAGCACAGGAACATTTAGTTCTGAATATCTCCGCTGACTGAGCTTATGTCTTTAACATCCTCCCGAGCCTTCACTCTGATCTCCACTCCTATTCCCAGTTCTGACCAGGCTGCAGGGGCAGAGGTAGACAGCAGCCAACAAAAAGAGTGGGAAAGGGAGAGATTGGGCTGGGGAGTTGACTGGGAATGAGAGCAGAGGTAGCAATCTATGGCAACGGGGTTGGAATCTGGGAGCAGGGAAAGGAAATGCTATTTGAAAACTGATAGGATTGAGGGATCAAGTGGGAGAATGCAGATCTGGTCAGGGTTGCAATTCTAACGCTTTTTGGGGTAATCATGAGAATTCTGTAAAATGTTTATAAGCTAAATTCCCCACACCCCCCAATGCCACAGGCATGAGAAAGATGACTGGGCCTTTATTTCAATTATTTTTATTTTTCTTTCTGGCTTAATTCTTTGCAACATGGGCTATACCAACCATAGAGAAACTCAACCCTCCAAAGCCAAATTGACAACCTGACAGTGAAGGTTTAGCACTTTTGCAGAATTCAAGGATCAGAATATCAAGTAAAACTCAAGGTTAAATTGTTTTAATTGGGTTTTCTCTCGCTGTATGGGAATCAGAGTAATACTTCCGCCCAATCAGCACACTTTCGTTGGAGCAGAGGGAACTGAACAGAACTGAAGTTAGGTCAGTTTCCCACTGACCATTGGACTGTGAATGGAATATCTCTTCCAATTAATGTTCTTTCCACCAACTTCCCTGGCAAAGATTTGCTGCGAAACCTGTTCAGCTTCCAGTAAATATCACAACCACATTCAGAATTAGAAAAAAAGGCAAACAGGGTGATGGCACAGGTTTTTAATATAAAAACATGTTCATCAACAGCATCTTTAAAAAAATCATGGGTGGTACAACTCTTTACTAGATATAAATGTAGAATACAGATACATATATCATATAAATATCTGTATTTTTATATAAAGACAGATATATAGATATATACTACATTACACTTGCACAGAAATTTATCCAGGCCAGCCAGATACAACAAATATCAAACATGAATTAATTTTGAATTTGAAAGCTGTCCAACATATATCAACCACCCCCCACCCCACCCACCCCCCCACCCCCGTCTTTCTGCGAATTTCTGCTTATATATGTCTTACTTTCTGGTTTCATTAAACATCAAAGCTGTGTCTTAGTTGAGATGAGAGTGATAATGACGGTAGTTTCTCGAGTGACGGATCCTCTCTGGTGTAATGTGAAGTTGTCCAAATGCACCTATGATTGAACGCAAATCCCTTTGGATTGCAAAGACTTGCAACACTGATGGGAGAGACAAAAGAAAACAACAAGCAACTCCTTCTGTGAACGTGGCGATGGTCCTGCCCTTGGGGCACTGACATTGGCAGCAGTGAACCTTTCCATTTCCAGATCCCCGTATTGTGGTAGTCTAAGGCACCGCTGCAGATGCATAGCGACACATGCGAGGTTTCCTGCCTGATCACTCCTTTGAAAGGTTTACCTCCATGCTAATGATAGCCCTGCATTAATGAAGGTCTGTTGTTGTAGTCCCGTGAGTGACGTTGAGCTCACACTGTGCTTTCCAACATCCATTCTGTGCTGCTACAAGTGGCTCTCTTGCTCTCCAAGACAGTGTCATCAGAGTTCAAATTCTGCCCACTGCCAGTCAGATTTGCCTTAGTCCGTGCCCTCCTTGGGTAGCTGTGGCTCTGGAACAGAGAATAGTCTCCATCAAACGAATGTCTATGCTGAGGTCTCGAGATTTCACAGGGCAGAACAGATACATTGCTTAGTTTAGCTTCCTTTTCCCTTCGAGGTAGAGTGACCTTGCACGGTCTAATCAAGCAAACCGACAAGCTGGAGTCAGTTGTGCTCCCCTCTGTCTGTCCCTCTTCAGAGGACAACTGAGCTTCTTTCTGGGGGTCTACAATTGGCTTTGTCCTCCTGCATTGTGTGTGAGACAAAGTGTCTGCTGTCAGCACAGTAGCTTGAGGAAAATCACCCTTTTCCCGAGACATGTTCAATAGCACAGTCACCAAACCCTTGGACGATTCACCAAAAATCTCTTGAATGGACTCACCTGAACCTTCAGTGAGCTTTGAGCTTGACCGTGTCATTCCTCCATTCTGACCCCCATTGGTCTGTGAGCACATGTTGCTCACCACAGTCTTGTGTTCCCCAGTGTTATTGTAGACTTTATACCTGATCATAAGGATGATGATGAAGACCAGCACAGAGGCCACAATGATGCCACCAATGATGATGATCATGGTCCCACCAAGGAACTGAGTATGCACTGAATGACATTGGGTGTATTCTTGATCTGTCGTGAATTGGACACAGCCCACCACTCTAGTGCCAGTCATTGAAGTAATTCCATCATCGTAGACAGCCAAAATACACAGGTCATAGTCCCTTCCCGGTGCCAGGTCATTAACCAAAAAGGTTTTGCTTGTAGATGGAATCATTCTAAAAGATACAAGACCTGCTGTTAGTAATTATCTATTACATACAGCATCGCATTTCTCACACTGATGTCACCTAGGCATTTCAAAATCATTTTGAGCTTAGGGTTAATCTCCCTTGGATTTTTCTTTCACTTATGAAGATTCTAAGGAGCTGACGGTGGTCATGAAACTGGGTTATATCTCCTTCAAAAGAATGCATGAATGAATGAATGAATGAATGAATGAATTGAATGAATGAATTAACTTTATTGTCACATGTACCCAGTGAAAAGTTTATAAGTTGCCACTTATAGCACCATCTTAGGTACAAAGGTACCCAGGTACAATCTTTAGTTACAGAATAGAGAAAGGGAGAAAAAGAAGTTACATTACAGCTATAAACAGTATAACCATAGGTTCAGAAAAACAAGAAGCAAAATTAAATAGACAAACATCACAGTCTCTCTCCAAGGGATCTCCACAGCAGACCAGCGCAGGGGGGGCCTTCACATGGTCTGATTGCTGGCTGCCACTGACGTTAACTGACATTAGTGAGACTGGAGGCAGAATAACTGCAGCAGGTCAGAACTTGCACTACACTAGCAAAGGGAAGACATTCAGTCACAAATCCCGACAGCTAGTCCCTATCCAACAGTAAGTGGATGGTACAGGGTAGGACTGGAGAAGGGGGTCAAAGTCTAGCTTCATCTTCGCTGTGACGATTTGCATTGCAAAGGCATTTGCTGGAACAGGTCTTACTCCTGACACTGTCTAGGACTTTTGAGGCTGTAAATGGGTTAATTACTGTGGAAGAAAATTGGTACATGGAGAAAAATGTCAATGTGAAAAAGTAGGGAGATCAAAATTAGGGAGGGAGTCTTCCCAATTCCTCCTTTGTACAGGAACATTCCATGAACAGTTAGAATTGCTGAATCTTTAGAAAAAAATAACATTGTCTAAGGAATGGTTTGGGAGACTATAACTCCAAATGTAAATATCTATAGGAGATGGGAAACATAGCATAGTTTATATATTGCTATCATATAGAATAATTGGTGGTAATTTTTACATTTCTCTGTTTGGGAAATTCCAATGCATTATTGGCACATTGTTGGACGTTCCTTACATCATTGACATGAACACTGGACATGCTGCAAATGTTGACACATTTCTGTGATTCCCTTATAAATAGTGGGACATATTGGGACTCACTGCATCCCTTTCATGGGGAGCATAATTGCAGCATCATTAATGATTTAAGGACAACAGAGGTTTTGTTGCAGAAAACAGGTTCATTTGAGTTCACCAGCTCACCCTAGAAGGCAAGGATTCTTGATACACTATATGCACATTTCAAATCACAGCTGAACCAGAGACATGGAAATTTTGCCTAACTTGCTTTTCAAAAGCTACATTGAATGCATAGTCCATATTCCTTGCATTATGCGATCATTGCTTTTTGAAGTGTCACAGAATTATAGAATTCCTACAGTGCAGAAAGAAGCCATTTGGCCCATCGAGTCTGCACCGATCCACAGAAGACAATCCCACTGTATCCCCATAACCCTGCATGGGGTTTTTACTATTAATAACCCACCTAATCTGCACATCCCTGGACACTACTGGGTAATTTAAAATGGCCAAACCACCTAACCTGTACATCTTTGTATCAGAGCTTTATAAATGGTGTCTTTGTGTTTTACTCAAAGTTTGAGGTGGTTCCTAAGGCTTTTCCCTGACCAGGCCACCATGTAAACCATTTAATCTGAAACAGAGTCGGAGAATTCTAGGCAGTAGCTACTTGCTGTATCTGTTTCATTATTGGAATGAGCCAATTGCAAAATATCTGAGGATAGACATGCGATTGGTTCTTCACTCTACCCTTCATCATATCTTCACCCTCCTTCATACCTCAGGCTGGTAACATCCTCAGTGAGTACCCAACATAAACAACAGCTCCAAATTGCAAAGCACCAACATGCCATTCATCTCACTAAATCCCCGGAGCCTATGTGTATTGTCTCATTATTGAAGACCAGTCTGATCAATGTAATTGAACAATGCATAGCAATAGTTGGTCCTTTTGAGCTAATTGATAATGTGACACCAATTCCCAGTGTAATGGGAAGATGTAGATACCAGCAGCTGCTCAGCATCTTTCCCTGATTGTGAAACTATAGTTTTCCAATATCGTCTCACAGTATTCCCTTTTATCAATCACTTGTCAGGTCTAACACAAACATCTCAGTCAACAGAATGACATGGCTCACAGATGTTTAATGTTAACATTGTGGCCAAAACAAGATGGCTGCCCGTATGTTGGTCAGTTTCATAGATTAATTGGAAATTAACTGCCTGAACAAATGCAACAAGTTCAAACATGATTGAGTTACAAAAGAAAAAGCCTTTATTCCCAGAAACCATGCGTATTTGGAATGGTTTGCTTCTCTAAGATAATCCATTTCCAGCTTTTCCCAATAAGGTGACCCCACGGCGTAGTTAATCACCTTCTTCCATCTCCAAACGGATTGAACTTTATTCTTATTTGTATTTAGCAGGTTGTTTTGGTGACAATATGTTTTATGATTGGTTTGCATCGTGATGGGAATGAGTGGATAATTCTCAGGACATGTGACAGTGCTCTCCAGAAACCAGTCAGAAGCTGCTAATCAAGTGGTTCAGAGGGATTGAGAGCAGTTGACAGGCAGAAAAATCTGGTGAAAATTCTTCATCCAGACAGTACCTTTTGGAATGAAACCATCAACAGGCAAAGTCCCACTGGAAATGATTAAGGCCTAGTCCGATCAGGTCCAATCATTCTGCTTTAACTAACTAGGGAGTAACTTAATATTAACCATATCAGTTACACTGAATGCTTTTCAGAGTTCAAGTCTTTGGGAAATGAACCTGTTGAATTTGTGATAGCATAATGGTTTTCCAGAGCAAGGAGTTGACCCTGACTGAGTGTTGCAGACTGACATATTCCATGGTCCAGGACGACGTGCTAAGGGATGCACTAAAGCTTGGGGTAGGTGCTACCAAGGCGCAATGGGGAAAGACCATCGTGTAAGGACTTTCTGCTAAAGTTAATTGGACGTCCGTTCAGTTATCGGACCCTCCTAGTATCTCAAATGCATGTAAATATGGTATTGTATATGTAAGAGATATCTTTGGTTTGTTTGGATAAAGTCATTCTCCAATAATTGTTTGTTTCCTTAATATCCTACTGTACAGAATTGAACTGCATTTTTGACAATGTACATATACAAAGTTTTTTTAATGAACAAAGTATATTTTTGAAATTAAAAAAAACATATTCTTAGTCTTTCAGACAGGCTCCTGCTTCCCTGTTTACCCAGCTATGGGACTGGACCAGGGCAATAACAGTCACCGTGGACCCTGGTGCTGGTTCTAACTCTGCCTCAGATCCTTGCCCCAGCTCAGAGTGCACTAAGCCACCCCCACCCCAGCTCTCCAGTTATTGGGCCACAATTCCCTTCCCATCACTGCACCAGACCTTGCCTGTACCACTGGCCGAGGTCCTGGTGGGATTTGACCCTGGAATGATCTGGATCAGAGGGATGTCAACACCACCAGAGCCACAAAGCCCCAGGACTTTTATGAGCCTATAACTTCAAAGCAACAATCAAGACTGGAAACTCCCAAATATCGAACAGGGTAAGGAGCTACAGACAGCAATCTGAGGTATGAGTTCACTCATTGTCTGGTGCTGCTGCACTGTGCAGGTGAACACTCTGATAAACGTCAACCTCTATTGAAATAATAGTGGCTTCAATCAGAGTCATTTTACATCAAGAAGATTCCCTCACTGGCAAGTCATGGAGCTGCTTATAGAGTAAAGGGAGGTGATGGCCACATGGTCCAAACTTGCACTATAAATCCAGAGACCCAGGTAATGTTCTGGGGACCCAGGTTTGAATCCCATCATGGCAGACGGTGAAATTTGAATTCAGCTGATGGCCTTAATGACAGATATTACCGCTTGGGGGTTTGGGAGTGAAAAATAGCTCCTGGTGCTCTTTCAGAAGGAATCATAGAATCCCTACAATGTGGAAACAGGCCACCCATCCCATCAAGTCCACACCTATCTGGAAGCTGCCAGCTTTACCCAGTCTGGCCTACACTTGACTCCAAACCCACAGCAATGCAGATGATTCTCAACTACCCTTGGAGCAATTAGGGACAGGCAATAACTGTTGCCTAGACAGTGACACCCAGATCCCGTGAATGAATAAACAAAAAGTGCACAGAGAATTATGGAAGTTACACCTCAGAGGAAGACCATTCTGCCCATTGTCCCCGTGCCAGTGCTCGCTCTTCATTCAGACTAACAGAGGCAAATGGGGTAGCAGGAACTGCAGATGCTGGAGAATCTGAGATAACAAAGTCTAGAGCTGGATGAACACAGCAGGCCAAGCAGCATCAGAGGAGCAGGAAAGCTGATGTTTCGGGCCTAGACCCTTCCTCAGAAA
>JAHRHZ010000001.1:1332033-1360387 GCA_024137785.1 Ginglymostoma cirratum
AGGCCCGAAACATCAGCTTTCCTGCTCCTCTGATGCTGCTTGGCCTGCTGTGTTCATCCAGCCCTACACCTTGTTATCTCAGAGGCAAATGAGGCATGGGTTTGACTATTGCCAGACCACTGTAGCCCCAGTGTGCTCTTAATCTTTGCCAAGTATTTTCTTTTCTGCCGAGTGTCACCTTCAGGCTGTCACACTAAGATGTATCAGCTTGCAAATGGAAGTGGGTTGTACGACAGCAATGGTTAGAAAATGCCAAGGGCATCATTCAATCCTGATGAGTTGATATAAAAAGATTTACCAGGAAGATAACTGAATCTTCTGTTAGACAGAACTTGACATTTATGGCTGGTTTGTGCTGATGAAGGTGAGAAATAGTAGCACAGGGAATTGGAACATGTTCCATTACAGAGACACAGGACAGTGGCTGTAGCAAAACAAAAATAGAGCAAATCTGAAATAGAAACAGAAAGTGCTGGAGAAACTCAGCAGGTCGGGCAGCCTCTGTGGACGGAGAGGCAGAGTTAATGTTTCAAGTCCCATCTGACTCTGGTTCCTGATACCAGGACGAATTCTGAGTTTAGGAACTGGCTGGGGTGGGAGGCAATCCCCTCCCAGGGCACTGTGTCGAACAGACATGGGAAGCAGGAGGAATATTGGGAATACTGAAAGCTCTGGGCAGTCAGCAGTCCTGACTGGGTGTGTGAGAAAACGTCAGGAGACAGGGTCCCTTGGAAGACTTGTATATCCTGCGAGATTAGTGTCTCCAGTCGCTGGGCAGAGGGATATGTCTCTGCAGTGGATGCCCATGAACACAGTTACTGTCTTCCCAGCACCATGAAGTCACTGGATCTCTAATCTCCCCCAACTACACCACCTCTTATATGAAGACTGCTGCTACTCCATCACATGGAGGGATGGGGGGATTGCGGGGGGTGTGGGAGGGTGGTGGTGGAGGAGGCCGGTTAATTGTCAGGAAATTTAGCACACATCAACTGGCCGCATTATATACCACTTGTTGGGGGAGTGGGGTTTCAGGGTGGTCAAAACCTCCCAGAAGCTGCACTCCTGGATAAAAACCAAAGACAGGAAGGTCTCAGCAGATCAGCACCATGGACAGTGGCAAGGAATTGTGTTCAGTTATAGTTTTCCATTCTGGGCACCTTATTTAAGGAAGGATGTTAAAGCCCTGGAGAAAGTGCAAAGGAGATTTACTAGAATGATACCAGGAATTAGGGATTTTAGATACCAGGAAAGAGGAGAGAAATTGGGCTTATTCTCCATGGAGCAGAGAAAATTGAGACATGACCTTATTGAAGTGTTCAAAATTAGAAATAATTTTGACACTTTAAAGAAGGATATTCTATTTCCACCAGTTGATATGTCAGTAACTAAGGATCACAATTTCACAATTGTCGCAAGACAGCTAGGAGTGAGATGAGGAGAAACTTCTTTACTCAGAGAATTGTTTGGGATTTAGAATGCAGTACCTGGGAGAGTGGTGGAGGCAGATTCCATAAGAGCTTTGAAAAGACAACTGGATATAAATTTGAAAGGGATGAATTTAGAGGGTTATGGAGATGAGGCTGGAGAGTGGGACTAGCTGGGGAGCTCATTCAGGAGCTGGTACAGACACAATTGGTCAAATGGCCTCCTTCTGTCCTGTGAAATTCTATGATTCTATGAATTGTCAGAAACTCTACCCATTGAGCCCAATACTGTCTTGGACAGTAAACCTCAGCCCCTAGCACCAGCCCCAAATATTCCCAGCCCAGGCTCACATACAGAGTAAAGTTCCCTCTACACTATCCCCCATCAAACACTCTCAAAGCAGGGACAGCACAGGGTTAGATACAGAGTAAAGCTCCCTCAACACTATCCCTAATCAAACACTCCCAAAGCAGGGACAGCATGGGGTTAGATACAGAGTAAAGCTGTCTTTACACTGTCACCCATCAAACACTCCAGGACAGGAACAGCATGGCATTAGATCCAACACTCAGTTTATATTGACTCTGGGCAGTTTTCTGTTAGAATACAAAGCTTAGGCAACTGCTCGAAGTAACTTCAAGTTGTCAGATCTGATATTTTGTTGGGAGAGTTGGGGCAGCAACAGTAATTGTGCTTCACTGCACACCTGATAAATGTACCTTTACATTTTTACATCGAAACCAAAATTGGAAATTGGAAGTCATTATCACCCGTTCTATTGGAATGAGTTTTTATGAGTTTGGTTCATTCACTCACTTTCCCTGCTGATGGCTCTCTATGTTGTTTGGGTTAATGAGCAGTGACAGATTCCCCAGACCTGGCCAACTATTTGTGTTTGTGTCTCAATGTCATGTGCTGGCAGGTTCACTATCACTGGGTGTTTCATACAACATTGCTGCTCCATCCTCACTATCACCTTCTAACAAATAGTTCACTCACTGATAGTGACCAGAAGCAGAAACCTTTGGCTTATTTCCGTGTTGTGATCTTTCCAAGAATTGGCAATGGTTTTACTGTCATTATTAGACCTTTAAATCCAGACTGGTATTGATTCAAACCCCACCATCTACTGTTTTGGGATTTGAACTTGTGACCCTCAGAACACTAGTTGGATTTCCTAGGTCTAGGGACATTAACACTAGGCCATCACCTCCCCTAATGAAGATGGATAATAAAGATAGCGAGTGAATCATCAATATTCATGGTATACAAACTCTGCAGCACAATATATCCTTGACATTGTTGCATATTCTCAGCTGGTTGAGGGACATTGTGAGAACTAGGGAGACAGGAGACTGCCAAACATCCCTGTTGGCCATGGGACAGATGATGTGGGATCCCTTCCATTCACTGAAAGACAAAAGCAACAATGTGGTACTCCCCGGGTATGTGTAAACACGACCCAGCGATACGTTTACCAACAAAATTTTTGTCAAAATCAACTGGCCATTTAACCCTTTCGAACGTGGCACCTTGCTGTGAGTAAATGAGCTGTTAAGCGTATTACTTAGTAACAGTGCCCCAATTCAGACGTATTTACTTTCTATAATGATCAACAGGCAGTTGCTTCAGCAGCAGGGTGGTAGGCCTGGTGTGAGGACTCCTGGTATGGGTGGTACAGGGAAAGCATGGTAAAGAGGAAGAGATTGAGCCCCTGTTGGAAGTGCAGCCCCAGCATGGCTAAATACTTTCAAAAGACTGTAATGTTTGACTTTTAGCTCCATTTCTTTATTTTTCTAATTAACTCTAAGAATTACCGTATTGTTTAACTTTTAACTTTGTTTTTTTTCTTTATACTTTGTTCTTATGTACCTAAGTACCTAAGATAGTGCCATGTGTGGCAACATTATACACGTTTCACTGTACTCCTGCACTTGAGTACACATGAAAATAAAAAATCTAAATCTAAATCTAAAATGTTTTGCAACACCCAGAGGATGTGAAAGGTGCTCTATGAATGTAAATCCTTTATTTTACCAACAATCACTTACAACCTTCGTTAAATATACAGATGGGTGACCAGTTATTATAACGGGATATTCACTCTGGGCTGGAGGAACTGAATCATATTGTCAGCATCAAAAACAGTGAAAACATTTAATTTAGTAGGTCTGCTTTCTTCATGATTTAAAATTTTATTTAAAAAGCTGGCATTTTTGTTAGATTAATTTTTATTTTAATTGATGTCTCCAGAGCAGCTTAATACCGTCCCAAATGATCCAATCACTTCACAAGGACAATCTATAAATTACAGCGATATCATTATTTGGATTTCCCAAAGCAGATTGGATTCTGGATTTAAATATTGACATTGATTATTCTTCATGTAATCGCATTGGGCAAACAATGAATCAACAGCAGAACTTTCTGACTGAAAATTAGCTCTTTAGTTGTTGCTCACTTGCACATCAACCAAATTTGGAGTCCAACATTTGATGATAAACAGTGCGAGAGAGGTACCGTTAGGATCTATGTGTTCCTAAGTCAGCTTCAGATTGTTAAATACATTAGCATTAGAAATCAGCACTGCCAATAATATTTCAATGTGGACAAAGCTTTCTCCAAGCTGCTACCAAGAATAGAAATACAGAAGAAAGGAGCAGGAGTAGGCCATTCAGCCCCTTCAAGCCTGCTCTACCATTCAATAGGGTTATGGCTGATAATTGTACACTGCACTGAAAACAAAAAATGCTGCAGATCACAGCAGGTCAGGCAGCATCCATGGAGAGAGAGCGAGCTAATGTTTCGGGTCTCGACTTCATGTCAGCTCTAATGAAGAGTCACTTAGACTCATGACATTAGCTTACTCTCTCTCCATAGATGCTGCCTGACCTGTTGTGATTTCCAGCATTTTTTTATTTTCAGTACAGTTTCCACCATCTGCGATAATTTGCTCCTCCATTGTACTCAGTATCCCTGTTCCCCTTTCTCCCCATACCCTTTTATACCTTTCGTTCGAAGAATTATAATCTAACTTCTTCTTGAAAACATTCAATGATTTGGCTTCAATAGCTTTCTGTGACAGAGTTTTCCACAGGCTCCCCACTCTCTGGGTGAAGACATTTTTCCTTATCTCAGTCCTAAATGGCCTTTCTCATATCCTCAGTCTGTGACCCGTGGTTCTGGACTCCTTGGTCATTGGGAACATCCTCCCTGTGTTTACCCTGTCTGGTCCTGTTAGAATATAACAGATTTCTCTGAGATCCATCTTAATTTTTCTAAACTCCAGTCAACATAGTCCTAACTGATTCAGTCTCTCTTCATACATCAATTCTACCATCTTAGGGTGAACAGTGAATCATGACCCAGGTTTAAAATCTTTTAAAATCCCTCAAGCATCTTTCAGTGAGGATTCAATCTAGTGAGAATTAGGTAGGTAGTTCTTTACTAAAGTCAGAAGAAGACAAACTCACACTAATTACACTTAGTCATTTGTGAGTAAAGAGTTGTTGGCCCATTCACGGGGATAATCAGGAAATCTCAATATTCTGGATTGATGTTTCACCTCATCATTCTTGCTTTTCGAGGGTTCTACAACTTGAGCAGTAATTTCCTGTCAACATTCACATTTTTAGTCTTTATAACCTGAAGGAGCTATTTCGGTATGTTAAACAGAAGGTCTGAGCTACCAAATAATGTGCAGGTGATTGAAACCTAAAGTTTTCAAATACTTTTTACAACAAATGCTCCCATTTTAGTTATTGTAAATTGCTTTAATTAACGAGCAATGATGCTGCCTTCACTTTGTCTATTCTGACTTTATATACATTCTGACAGAAAATGTTTCTTTTTTTTTCTCAGCACAGATGGCCTGTCATATATTTGTTAAACTATAGCAGCACTTCTTCCAAATACTTTGGAATTAGAACCGCACATTAACTTAGGATTTTTTTTTCTAGTTAAGACTACAGATGAAAAATCTTTTTAGCTTACTTCTTTCAAAACTTCAAAAATAAATTGTAATACACAATAGAGGAGTTGTGTATTGATCTACATGTTACAGAGACATATTGGTCATGCAAAAAGAATTTCAGCTCTTCAGGAACAATTATTGCTTCAGACGTAGGAACAGGAAGAGAATATTCAATCTGTCAAATATGTTCTTTGTTCAATGAGGTGACTGTTGACTTATTTTCTAACTCCAGTTTCTTGGCTTGACTTTATTATCTCTTATAATCTTACCTAGAAAAGGATCAACTAATCAAAGGGTTAAAATTATTAACTGAGTTAGTATCTTGGTGTTTATAGGAGAGTTCCACGTTGCCAGAAACCTATCTTGCGAAGACTGTTCCCCAGCTTCTCTCTTATCTAATGTGATTCCGATGTTAGGGTCCTTGTCCTGGACTTCCCCACCAGTGGAAAAGTGAAGAAGTTACTCTTCATTTCAGTCCTACCTTATATTCTTAGACTGTGACCCCTGGTTCTGAACTTCCACCACCATCAGAAACATCCTTCCAGCATTTACCCTGTCTATGGCATTCCCTCTTCATTCATCTAAACTCCAGTAAATAGAGTCCTAACCAATCCAATCTCTCTTCTTACAGCAGACCTGCCATCCCAGGACAATGGAATGAATAATGAATTATGACCCCAGCTTTAAAACTTTCAAAGACACTTTTTTAAACATCTTTCAGTGAAGATTCAATCTGGTGAGAAATAAGTAGATAATTCTTTACCAAAGACAGAAGAAGACAAACCCAAACTAATTTCACTTAGTCACTTGTGCGTAAAGAACTGTTGGCCCATTCATAATTGTCTCTTCCTCCCCTCTCAATTCAATCACCCAGGGAACACTATATTCCAGGGAATGCTAAGATAATTTAATATGTAAAGCATTAATTAACAGAACCTCTCGCCATCATCTAATATTTGGAGCCCTGTTGATATTTAGATTATTCTGTCCTACAGGTCTTGCATGTGGCCAAATTATAAAACCATAAGGCTATAGGAGCAGAATTAGGCCATTCGGCCCATTGAGTCTGCTCTACTATGGCTGATATGTTTCTCAACCCCATTGTCTTGCCTTCTCACCATTATTGCTTACTCATCAAGAATATCCATTTGAAAGTGGAGTACACAGAACTATATATAGTCCTTCATCTTGTATGATGATTTAATCACTAATCTGTAATTCCAAACCCCAAATTCTACATTTGATAGGACTGGTAAACCTTGATTTCCTAAATTCATATTATCAAACCCCATAATCTTTTTCAAATCTTGTGTTGCTAAATCCCAACTTAATCTACCACATCCTTCAACACAGCATGAAGACAGCATTGCAAATCCACCAGATACCTTACAATAGTGCTCCTAAATTTGTAGCACTTTTCTGATGGGCATCATTCCAGCCTGTGTTTCCTCAGTAAGTATAATATAAATCCAGCTGACATTCCAGTAATTTGACATAGCTTGATTATGATACCATAGCAGGTTCTGCAATGAGGGATATGATAGCCATGACTGTGATGTATTTGGGCTTGTTTCTAGGTTCAGTGAGTCTAGTCCTCCTCTGAACCTGCAATTAGTCACAAAACAGCTTCTAATGAGGCACGTCAGCAGCAGGAATTAGAAATACTATGGATTTCACCATCTATCGCATTTGTAATTCAGGGTCTAATTCCTGGAGGGGGTCAGAGAAACAGGGAACAAATGAACCAGTAAAACTGATGAAAAGGCCAATTGATTTTCCAGACATTAAATTCTTGAAATGGGAACCATGGGAGAGCTGGTCTAAACCTGCAGAGCATCAGGTCCCAAAAACAACATGATAGAAATCAAAGATGGGTCGAACATTGCTTCGCTCTGGCTGTGAGGGCAATATGGAATTAACCATCTGCCCACTTCATTAACCCATTCCTGTCCCAGGCCCCAATGTGTCCACAATACAATGAATAGAGCAAAAGAATGAAGATTAGCTCCACACATGGAGGATGTCTCAGAGAGGAGGTTTGAGAGGGGAAGAGTGACCAGATTCCCTCACATCCCCATATCATCTCCTCCAGTTTTCTTACTGAGATGGTACAATGCCTTTAAGAGAGATGTGAGCTCTGTGTTGTTTCCCTCACAGAGCAGTGTTACATAGAAATATAGAAAATAGGTGCAAGGCCATTCAGTCCTTCAAGCCTGCACTACCATTCAATATGATCATGGCTGATCATGCAATCTGAGTATCCCATTCCTGCTTTCTATCCATACCCCTTGATCCCTTCAGCCACAAGGGCCACATCCAGCTCCCCCTTGAATATATCTAACAAACTGGCACCAACAGCTTCTTGTGGGAGAGAATTCCACAGGTTCACAACTCTCTGAGTGAAGAAATTCTTCCTCATCTCAGCCCTGAATGGCTTACCCCTTATTCTTAGGCTGTGACCCCGACAGTGGACTTCCCCAGCATCGGGAACTTTCTTCCCACATCTAGCCTATCCAGTCCCATCAACATTTTATTTGTTTCTATGAAATCCCCTTCATTCTTCTACCTACCAATGAGTACGGTCTTTCTCCATATGTCACTCCTGCCAACCAGGGAATCAGCCTGGTGAACCTTCGCTGGACTCCCTCGGTAGTAAGAATGTCCTTCCTCAGACTAGGAGACCAAAACTGCACACAATACTCAAGGTGTGACCTCACCAAGGCCCTGTATAACTGCAGCAAGACATCCTTACTCCTATACTCAAATCCTCTCACCACAGTGGTGTCAGAATGTCTGCTTCAGAAGTAGTGGGTAAACAGCTTGCAGTTCTCCATGGGTTTTGTTTATTAAATTAGGCAAATGATGCATGAGTGGGCGGGATCAGGCTCACCGAACCAAGGGACTTTGAGATTTGCTTTCAGTTTGATTTTCAGTTAGTTGACGATTTCTGCTGGCTGCTTAGCTAAAACCTTGAGTTCCAAGCTGCTAGAGTGAAGCCTCAGACAATAGGTTTCTTCTTAAAAAAAACCCAAAGAGGCAGCTTGTTTCTTTCTTCTGGACTGGAAAGAGACAACGTGTAAGAATCATAGTTATTTGCTGCATTGCCCTTTTGCTGAAGGATATGTTTATGGGATGCTGCTTATATTGATAATTAGTGGTTAAATCACATGTTATCTTGTTAAGTTTTTCAATAGCATTGCAGGAATAAAATGTGTTTTGATTAAAGCCTAGTTATGGACCAATGACTTCACATCTGGAACACAGCACCTTACACTTGCCTTTAAATAAATATAAATGTTAGGGTCCATGCTTACAATAATTTAGTGGGGGTCTAGTCTGGTCCCTAACATCACATTTTGAGAATTACACAGTGCCTGCTACTCGTCAGCAGTGTACTGCTCACTCTCCATGGGTTAGCCTGAACAATGAGCCCTAGCAGGCAATGATAGCCCACACAACCAATCCTGACCCAGTCCTCATCCTGAAGTTAAAGACATGCCTTTATTCCTGAGTGTTTCCCCAGATAAGCTCATGGAATCTAAGTGGGCTCTGATGAAGACTCATCTAGACTCAAAATATTACCTTGCTCTCTCTCCATGCGCACTGCGTAACTTGCTGTGATTTCCAGCATTTTTTTTGTTTTCGGAGGTGTCTGCAGAGTAAATATATCCTACTCCTCTGTCACCCTAACTTTAAAAAGGTGTATGTCAACCACACGGACACTTTTATAAACAGCAAGCACAGGAATTTCAGTTGATCACATGAAATATTACCGCGCACTTTCATTCACTTTAATGCTCTTGACTTCAAACAAGTCAGAAGTCATGTGATAGCAAGGTGTAGAGCGGGATGAACACAGCAGGCCAAGCAGCATCAGAGGAGCAGGAAGGCTGACTTTTCAGGCCCGGAACCTTCTTCAGAAATGGGGGATGGGAAGGGGGTTCTGAAATAAATAGGGAGAGAGGGGGAGGCAGATAGAAGATGGATAGAGGAGAAGGTAGGTGGAAAGGAGACAGACAGGTCAAAGAGGCAGGGATGGAGGCAGGAAAGGTGAGTGTAGGTGGGGAGTTAAGGAGGAGATAGGTCTGTCCAGGGAGGATGGACAGGTCAAGAGGGCGGGATGAGGCTAGTAGGTAGGAGATGGGGGTGGGGCTTGAGGTGGGAGGAGGGGATAGGTGGGAGGAAGAACAGGTTAGGGAGGCGGGGACAAGCTGGGCTGGTTTTGGGATGCAGTTGGGGGAGGGGAAATTTTGAAGCTTGTGAAGTCCACATTGATATCATTGGGCTGCAGGGTTCCCAAGCGAAATATGAGGCGCTGTTCCCTCAACCTTCAGGTGGCATCATTGTGGCACAACAGGAGGCCAAGGATGGACATGTCATCTGATGAATGGGAGGGGGAGTGAAAAGGTTCGCGACTGGGAGGTGCGGTTGTTTAGTGCGAACCGAACATAGGTGTTTCGCAAAGCAGTCCCCAAGCCTCCTTTTGGTTTCCCCAATGTAGAGGAGGCCACAACGGGTACAGCGGATACCATACACCCCATTAGCAGATGTGCAGGTGAACATCTGGTTAATGTGGAATGTCTTCTTAGGGCCTGGGATGGGGGCCGGGGGGGAGGTGTAAGGGCAGGAATAGCACTTCCTGCGGTTGCAGGGAAAAGTGCCAGGTGTGGTGGGGCTGGAGGGGAGTGTGGAGCGGACAAGGGAGTCATGGAGAGAGTGGTCCCTCCAGAAAGCAGATAAGGGTGGGGAGAGAAAAATGTCTTTGGTGGTGAGGTCTGATTGCAGATGGCGGAAGTGACGGAGGATGATGCTTTGGATCCGGAGGTTGATGGGGTGGTACGTGAGGACGAGGGGGATTCTGTTTTGGTTGTTATTGCAGGGAGGGGGTGTGAGGGATGAGTTGAGAGAAGTGCAGGATACTCGGTCGAGGGTGTTCTTGACCACTGTGGGGGGGATGTTGCGGTCCTTGAAAAAGGAGGACATCTGAGATGTTCGGGAGTGGAATGCCTCATCCTGGGAGCAGATGAAGTGGAGGCAAAGGAGTTGGGAATAGGGGATGGCATTTTTGCAGTGGGAGTCGGTGGGCTTGAAATGGATATCGGCTTCCAGGTATCTCTGGCAACTACCTCGAAACCGATATCCATTTCAAGCCCACCAACTCCCACAGCAACCTAGAATACACCTCCTCCCACCCACCTTCCTGCAAAAATGCCATCCCCTATTCCCAATTACTTCGCCTCCGCCACATCCGCTCCCAGGATGAGGCATTCCACTCCCGAACATCTCAGATGTCCTCGTTTTTCAAGGACAGCAAACTACCCCCCTCAGTGGTCGAGATCGCCCGCCACCATGTCTCCCACACTTCCCGTAACTCATCCCTCACACCCCCTCCCCATAATAACAACCAGAACAGAATCACCCTCGTCCTCATGTACCACCCCACCAACCTTCGAATCCAACGCATCATCCTCCGACACTTCCACCATCTGCAATCCGACGCCACCACCATTTTTCCATCCCCACTCTTATCTGCTTTCCGGAGGGACCCCTCTCTCCGTGACTCCCTTGTCCACTCCACACTGCTCTCCAGCCCCACCACATCCGGACTTTTCCCTGCAACCGCAGGAAGTGCTACACCTGACCCTACACCTCCCCCCTCACCCCCATCCCAGGCCCCAAGAAGACTTTCGACATCAAGCCGATGTTCACCTGCGCATCTGCTAATGTTGTATACGGTATCCGCTGTTCCTGTTGTGGCCTCCTCTACATCAGGGAAACCAAAAGGAGGCTTGGATACTGCTCTGTGGAACACTTACGCTAGGTTTGCGCTAAACAACTGCACCTCCCAGTCGCGAACCCTTTCAACTCCCCCTCCCGTTCCTCAAACGACATGTCCATCCTTGGCCTCCTGCAGTGCCACAACGATGCCACCTGAAGGTTGCACAAACAGCACCTCATATTTCGTTTGGGAACCCTGCAGCCCAATGGCATCAATTGGACTTCACAAGCTTCAAAATCTCCCCTCCCCCTACCACATCCCAAAACCAGCCCAGCTTATCCCCGCCTCCCTAACCTGTCCTTCCTCCCACCTATCCCCCCCTCCCATGTCAAGCCCCACCCCAATCTCCTACCTACCAGCCTCATCCCGCCCCCTTGACCTGTCCGTCCTCCCTGGACTGACCTGTCCCCTCCCTAACTCCCCACCTACACTCTCCTTTACCGCCTCCATCCCCGCCTCTTTGACCTCTCTGTCTCCTCTCCACCTATCTTCTCCTCTATCCATCTTCTATCCGCCTCCCCCTCTCTCCCTATTTATTTCAGAACGCCCTTCCCCTCCCCCATTTCTGATGAAGGGTGTAGGCCCGAAACATCAGCTTTCCTGCTCCTCTGATGCTGCTTGGCCTGCTGTGTTCATCCAGCTCTACACCTTGTTATCTCAGATTCTCCAGCATCTGCAGTCCCTACTATCTCAGAAGTCACATGATACCAGCTTGTAGTCCAATAGGTTTATTTGAAATCACAAGCTTTCAGAGTGCAGCCCCTTCTTCAGGTGCAGTGAGAGAGGAGAGCCCACAGACCCAGAAGTTATAAGCCGAGAGATCAAGGGCAGAGAGATCAAAAGACCATACAACTGGTGTGAATGGAGTGTCAGGTGATAAGTCTGTACAGGTCACCAAGAGTATTAGATGGCGAGTAAAGTGTCAACAGGTGAATAACCAGCGAAGGGATTACCCGTAATCCAATTAAATGAGGCAGAGGTAGTTATAAAAAATTAAAAATAAGGTGGTGCTGGAGACAAACTAAATGACTGGAATAACATGATAGGTATAAAAGTCTTAGACCTCTGCATACTGAGACGGCAAATTTCAATGTAATAGAAACTGGGAATGGAAGACTGATTGGCATCTATTAAAGGAGTGACTATACTGTTTGGAAATTGAGTGGGATTTGATATGAAATTGATGTGGCAATATGAAATGGAACCATCACCATCTTGCTGTTGATCATCATGGTTGAGAATTGCCTCACTGGATTTTGAGGTATCTGTGACAAATCTCAGGTACAGGAGCTAAGTGACATGGCAGCTAGACTATCCCCTGATCCTATTGTGTTTTTCCTCGAAAGGAGCTTGGGAGCTCCAATTCGACATACCCCCGAACAGACACTGATCTAAACAAGTTAGCATCTTACTCCCCTCCCACGAGCAGACAGTCAGCTTAGGTTCTTTGCTCAAATGTTGGGAATGAGTCTGCTGACTCAGAGGAGAGAGAATTACAGCTGGAAATGAGAAAAAGTACTTTCTTCCCACAGGTTGTGCTTAAATTGCAATTTCTTTTAAAATTCTATGAAAAGCATGGACAGGGTGATTAGAAAGCAGCAGTTTCCCATCGTCAAAAGGTTAATAAATGCGCGCATCATTTTATGGTGAGAGCTGGGGTGTTTACAGGCAATTTGAAGAAAGATTTTCTCGCTCAGTCTGGAATGCACTGACTGGGAGGCTATTTGAAGTGGGAAACCTCACAACCTTTAAAAAGTACCTGGATCAGCCCTTAAAGTCCATAATATTCAAGGCTATGGGCCTCGAGCTGGAAGGTGGGACTAACGCAGATTTAATTGAGCCAAAGGGCTTCTTCTGCACTGTATGATTTGATAACTTTTTTAAAAAAGTATTTTCCAATTTTGTTTTCAGAGGAGTCTGCAGAATAAGTACATCCTTCTCCTCTGTCCCCCATCTTTAAAAAAGTATATGTCAACCACACAGATACTTTTGTAAACAGCCAGCGCAGGAATTTCAGCTGATCACGTGAAATATTAGTGTGCACTTTCAGTCACAACTTGGTGCTTGTTCATTCAGACATGGTCACTATTTCTCAGAAGGGGAATGAATTGAAAGCTGTTAAGGACATGATTTACCTGTAGACCAACGTATCGTCAGTGGAGCTGTTATACTGAATTTGGTACATGCGGATCCCGGGGATCGGGCGTTGGGAGGGCCAGCGAATGAGGGCAGATGTCGTGCTCAGTTCAGTCGCCACAACTTTCTTATCCTGCAAACTCTTGGTGTCAGTGCCATTGGAAGGCGAGCCGGATTTGGTGGACGTGGTGATGTCGGAGGAGCCCGGGGCAGGCTCCTTCACTTGATTTGTAAAGTTGACGAAATGGGGCAGTGGGATAATCCCGATGGTGATGTTGGTGGTCGATTCTCCGGCCGCGTTGGAAGCGATGCAGGTGAACATGCCGCTGTCTTTGAGAGTCGTGATCAGGATGTCCAAGGTTCCGTTGTCGTAGATTGTCATCCTGGACGTGTTGGAAACCAGCTTACCCTCCGGTGAGCTCCAGAGAATAGAGGGGTCAGGATCTCCGATTGCTTTACACTTCAAGGTCACACCCTGCCCTTCCATAACAAACGTCTTGGTCGAATAAAGTCGTGTGATGAGAGGAGACTCACAGGTAAAGTCGTCTTCGGAGATCGACCAAAAATATTTTCCCATCAAGTGAGATGGCGATGCACAGGTCTCCAGGTCATCTTTCCTTGTCAGGCGTCTTAGCCAAAGTAGCTCACAATTACAGTGCAGTGGATTTCCACCAAAGTTGAGAACCAATGAGAAGTACTGAGTGCCTTTGGCATTAACCAGTAACTGAGTTCTTAGGAAAAGAGGATCAGGGGGAAGCTTTTGTAGTCTGTTGGACGTCATGTCTAATCGAGCTAACTTGTGAAGAACAGAGAATGTCCCTTCTTCGATGTGGTCAATTAGGTTGTGATCCAAGGTAAGGGTGTTCAGGTTTACCATTTTGGCAATCGCCACCCAAGGAAACTGCTCCAGGTTATTGTAGGACATGTCCAGATCCTCCAGGCATGTGATGAAGTCATTGAAGGATCCTTCCGAAATGTAGCTGAGCTGATTGTTGTTCAGGATTAGATGGCGGAGGTTCACCAGACCTTTCAGGTGGTCATTCACAAGCTTGGTCAGTCTGTTACTGTCCAGGTGTAGAGCTCGAAGACCTCGGAGGTCACCAAAAGTGAGAGGCATGATCTGGCTGATTGTATTCCTCGACAACGTGAGGTGGACAAGGCTCGTCATGTTGGCAAAGTCTTTCCTCTTCACCATGGTGATGAAGTTGTCGGTTAGGCGCAGCTCCACTGTCCTCCTGTCGATAAACGGAGGCACAAAGAGGAGCCCGGTTTTGGCACAGAGGATTGAGAGGGAAGGGGAGAGGTTTTGGCAGATGCAGCGCTTTGGGCAAAGCTGAGCCTTCACAGTCAAACTGAGCAGGAGCAGAGAGAAGAGGAGCCTCTCCATGATCAATCACAACAGCCGTTCTGGAAGAGAGGAAAAAAACAAAAGCAGGATTACAAACCTTTGAAGGAATGGACTTGTTATTGCAGAGCATGGGAAGATTGCACAACACAATGTTGTATATTTGATTGCTCAGCTTGATGTCTCATCGTACTGAACAATCTGACTCATAGTTGTTTTCTTTGAGAATACAGCTCACTGATCATGAGCACATTTTTCCTCCACACTAATCAATCCTTCCTCAAAAATTTTCACCCAGCCTGCACTTTTTATTCAAAATTTTTATGAAATAAAGGAGTAAGAAACGCAAACTGGAAATTACCGTACAACACTTCAACTACTTTGATTTCTCCCTTCTTTGTTTTCATTGAAGATGTTGGCTTGGGATTAACAACATTTCCATCACTGCTGGCTGCTCACACACTGTATACTCGAGTAACTAACCACAATCAGAGGTGGCATGCTTTACAACTGAAAGGCAATTATAACCAAGTCTAATCCTGTCTTCCTATGCAGGACCACCCACACAGTTTAATGTGGGAGCTAGTAGCAAGGATGAGGCTTTCCCTTCCTAGCTTAAACCAAGATTAACAAAGCACCAGGACTGGGACGCAGTTGTGATAACAACGTTGGATGTACTGGACACCAATCTTCCTTGTCTGGGATGCCACTTGAGAAGGTGACAGTCTTAGAGAGATGGAGTTGGTGAAATGGGGCTAAGCCCTAAAGCAAGATGATTTTACATGCTGCAAAGAATGAGGGAGTCACAGTTAACTAACAGTGGCCGTGCAAGATGCTGCTTTTTTTCACACCTTACTTTTCCTGTCAAAGGGAAGTGTTATCCTTAGTGAAGAGACATGTGGTGTAAGAGTACAAACAGACCTTTCAGCTCATTAATGCTGCTTCATTTTCTCACCTTCAGGTTTAAGTGTCTGGTTTTAAACAGCAGACTTGAACAAATTACGTTTTCTAATTATCATCTCAAACTTGTGCGACAGTTGATTTGGGAAACTTATCAAACTTTTCTTCATTCATCTATTCACCTCCAAAATTAACTACAGAACTGTTGCTTCCATCAAAATGCACTGACAACTGTACTTCCTGAGAGAGAATGGTGACAGCTTCTCACCATCCATTGCTTTCCATCCTTTGATCTCGACAGTTCCACCCCTATAATCCCCAAATAAATGACCTTCACATCCTACCTTCCTCGGTGCTTCCTGGGCTGGACACCAGGATTAGCTGTCCCCATAACTGGGCCCAAACAATCACCCTTGCCCCGTGCACACAATCTCACTGTAGTCTCTCTTGACCCTTCCTGTATCTCTGGTCTGTCTCACTGCTCATGACCATCAGATGGGTAGAAATCTCCTAAATGTTGGGAAGATCAAACTCATTGACTTCATTCCTCACCCTGATCTCTGCTTACACAGATGCCATTGCTCTGCTGACAACATCACAAGATTGAAGGAAATGCGATCTTGCTATTTCATTGAATCACAGGATGACCTTTAGATCATGTGAGGCACTGTCACCAAGGCCGTAACTTCAGGCCCAACTCCACCATGCCTCAGCTTGTTCTTTGCTGAATGAAAGCCTTGACCATGCCCTTTGTCACCTTGACACTCAACTATTCCAATAGCTCGCTTCCTACATTCTGCTCTCCTTAAATTTAAGGCTGATATGACTTCTGCTTCCATGCCCAATTCCAACCAACCCATGCTCCCCTATCCTCCCACAATGGCTCGGTTTTAAAAAATGTCATGTTCCTTTCAAGTTCCTTCACAGTTCCAAATCCCAAACCTACTCTACCCCCAAACCATTCATGTATCCCCTTCCAAACCATCACCCTCCAAAATATATGCGTTCAAGTGCTTCTGGCCTCTTAGTACCTTTGAATTCAATGCCTTCGACATTGTGGAGCTAGTGGCATGGTGGTAATGTCATTGAGCTAGTCATTTAGAAACCCAGCCCTTAGGGGATAACAAGGTGTGGAGCTGGAGGAACACAGTAGGCCAGGCAGCATCAGGGGAGCAGGAAAAGTGATATTTCGTTTAGGGACCCTTCTTCAGAAAAGGTGCAGGTTCAAGTTTGAGTGCAGCAGCTGGTAGAACTTACTCTGTTCATTAAATCCCAGATTGAAAGCTAGTTTAATGGCAACCATCAGAGAATGTCCTGCTTCATTACTACCCTTTAGAGAAGGAAATCTGCTGTCCTATTAGTACGGCCTACATATGATTCCTGACCCACCAATGTGCTCAAACCTTAACTACATTCTAGAATGCCTGAACATGATACTCATTCAAGGCTAATTAGGAAGGGGCCTGTCAATGATGTCCACATCTCAGGGACAAGTAAACAAAAACCATTAGTGTTCATGCCTTCAGTTGTTTCTTCCTTGATATTCTGTCTGTCCTTTTTCAAGGGCTCATTAAAATTTTTGATCCAGCTTTCACTCATCTACTTTCAGAGCTTGCTTTCATTCTTCTTTTGTACATTTTGTTGTGTCTTTGCTGCATTTAAGGTGCTATTTAAATGTAAGTCATCTTTATTGATAAAAAAAAATCGAAATAAAAGTGGATGCTGTAAATCAGAAACAGAAACAGAAATTGCTGGAAAAGCTCAGCAGGTCTGGCAGTATCTGTGAAGATAAATCAGAGTTAATGTTTTAGGTCGTGACCCTTCCTCAGAACTGGGGGTCATGGTCCGGGGGCTATGGTAGGAGCGATCTGAGAGCTGGCGCTCAGTTTCTCCAGACTACAATGACATCACTCCCATCACAAGTTTTGAGGCTCTCCAAGGTAAAGGACTGGCCTATATCCTCTGACTGAGAGGGGGTGGGGTGCAGTGATTGTAATGAGGTCAGTCAGGTGGACCTCATAGAATATGAGTTCCCTGATTGGGGCTGTTAACCTGGTCCAATAAGGAGCCCTGGCTGACAGATATCAACAGGAGTGTCAGAGGTTCCACTCACTCTCAGAGCTGGCTCTGAGGGACCTGGATCAGTGACAAGGGCTCTCCACGTGTAAATAGAGGGTGACTTGGTGATGGGATACCGGCCTCTGTGGGGTTATTTCACTTATCACCGAATTACCTAGCTGGGGGATGGTTAAATGCAACATAAGGACAGTCCCTGGACCACTGTGAGGATTCAGCAGAATCCTCAGTGAATATAAGAAGTAGGAGCAGAATTCAGCTCCTCATGACTGTGCCCAGTCAATTCCAGGTGAGCAACTCTCCTTGTGAAATTTAAAGCAATTAATCCTCAGACGATTATCACAGTTATAAACATGATGATTAATTATTCACCAGGCACACAAACCTAATCATTGACGTATTAAACATTATGTTTTTCAAACTGTGTTAGTACAAGGGAGTAAAAAAAAATGAATGCTTGCTGACAGGCTCTGTTGAAACTTTATTCCACGCCTTACCCAACCCCCAGCCCCAATTGATCTGTTATGTATGAAAGTACATTGCAAAAAAGTGGCAAAACGACAGCAGAGAGTAATTGAGAAATAGAGTTACAAGCAGTTGGTACACTGGAATTCATCTTTTATGTGGGTGTTCACTGACATGGGACAATCACACAGGCGCACTCAATAGATTTCAAGAAGGACGTTTGCCCGACCAAAGAGATAGTTTCTGTTCAAACTCCTGTTAAATTGAGAGTGGCATTAGGAGGACTTTCTAAAGAGGAGGTTGTGCTAATTCAGTTATAAGAAAGTAATCTTGCTGTCGGAGCCTTTGAAAAGAAATAATAGCATCTCAGTGACTGCTTAAAATTTCTTACGATTATACAGGAGTGGTGGTGACCGATCTTGTTTGGAGAAGCATATTCAATATTGTAATCATACTTCACATCCATGCAATGTCCAAGTGGGATTTAAAGGACAAACAATGTTTCTGAAAACACAGGAAAGTTCAGCTGCTGAACAGATAGTTATTCTGATCTCAGAGCTATCAGCTGTTTGTTGTCTAACCTGCAGGCAAAGGAAATGCTCCCCATGTGCATTGTGTGAGGCACAGGTCAAGGGACCTAAAGCACTTATCGTGTTTCATTTCCTTTCAAATCAAGGCCTTGCTATGAGAATGGAAGATTACTTCTTCACATTTGGGAACACATCTTGCCTATTACTCCCTGGAAATGAAATTCGTGTCTAGAGTCTTCTGCTGTTTGGGTGGAAGATATTATTTGAGGGATAACACTTCCAGTGGAATACGATACTTAGCAAAGCCTTGTCTGAAATGGGGCCTTATTGGCAGGAGACTGCATTTTGCAGTCATGCATGAGCTAATTCGTAAAGGCAGCTTCTTATTGACCAGGCACACTCCCACAATGTCTCTGATCTTAACCAGAATTAGACCCAGTGTTTGTGCCTGAGGAGGAACAGGAGAACATGTGGGCACTGAGTGAAGATAACGCTAGGCTCAGCTTTGAGATGCTCCCTAGACCAATGCACACCATCTTGAACCACACGTTAAAAAGACGTGTCTTGGATGATATATCACATGGAGCTTGATGTCCTCAGAGTAAATCTTAGTGTCCAGGTTGTTTGGGCAATACAGTAGAAAGCTCTGTATTGATGAGGTGAGATAAGCAATAATCCTTATTAACAGGCAACTTGCCACTCCCAAGTGAAAATCCAGCTTCAGCTTCCAGAATGCAGTTTAAAAAATGCAATGAGCTGTTTCCGATGTTAAGGTGGGCCTCAATGGATTTCTCACGTTTTCTGCCACATTTCTCACCATAGCAAAATATTTGTTTTACAATGTAACCTGTACCTGAGTGCTAACAAAGGACAAACCACATTGTGTTTAAGTGAAGATCGACTTCTTAATAAGGGTCATTACATGGCATAACACTACCCTACTTTCAAGCTGCCAGCAGTTGGCACCTCAAACCATACAGCAGAGTCTGTGCCCCTTTTCTATCCCACTGGAGCAGCAACTCATGTTACCAATATATAATGTTCATCCCAGCCACTTTGCACAGATTGGAACTTAGCATGTTGAAGAAAATCAAGTACTCTACATTTCAGACAATTACCATCATCGTCAATTTCTTCCAGGTCAGGTACAAACAACCAAAATGGGTGATGGTAAGACTAGGGGAAGGGTATGTTCATATTCTGGGACATGTCACCATTGCGAATGAGGAGATGTTGTGTGTCTTGAGAAACATTAGGGTGGATAAGTCCCCAGGGCCCGATGGGATCTATCTGAAGATATTGTGGGAGAAAAGGGAGGAGATTTCTGGGGCCTTGACAGAGATCTTTGTATCCTCTTTAGCCACAGGTGAGGTCCCAGAAGTCTGGAGAATAGCCAATGTTTTTCCTTTATTTAAGAAGGGCAACAGGGATAATCCAGGAAACTATAAGATAGTGATCCCTATATCAGTGGTAGGGAAATTATTGGAGAAGATTCTTAGGGAAAGGATTTACTTGCACTTGGAAAAGAATGGACTTATTAGGGAATGCCAACATGGCTTTTTGCAGGGGAAGTCTTGTCTCACAAATTTGATTGAGCTTTTTTTAGTAAGTGATGAAAACGATTGAGTATAGGGCATCGGATGTTGTCTACATGGACTTTATTAAAGCATTTGACAAGGTCCCTCATAGTAGGCTGGTCCAGAAGATTAAGTCACATGGGATCGACAATGAGTTGGTAAGATGGATACAAAATTGGTTTGGTCATAGGAGATAGAGGGTAGTTGTGGAGCAGTGCTTTTCTGACTGGAGATCTGTAAACCAGTGGAGTTCTGTAAGGACAGGTGCTGGGACCTCTATTGTTTGTAATCTATAAATGCTTAGGATGAAAATGTAGCTGGTCTGATTAGCAACTTTGCAGATGACATGAAAATTGGTGGAGCTGTGTATAGTGAGGAAGGTTGTCAAAGATATGGCAGGATATAGATTAGGTGGAATGTTGAGCAGAGAAATGGTATTAATTTAATGTGGAAAAGTGTGAAACGATGCATTTTGGGAGGTCGAAAACAAGAGGAAAGTAAACAGTAAATGACAGGACCCTTCGGAGCATTGATATACAGAGGGATCTTGGGGTTGCAAGTCCATTGCTCCCTGAAAGTGGTAACTCACATGGAAAAGATGATAAACAAGGCATATGGCATACTTGCCTTCATCGGTCAGAGCATTGAGTATAAAAGTTGACAAGTCATGTTGCAGCTGTATAAAACGTTAGCTCGGCCATGTTTGGAGTATTAGGTACAGTCATGATCACCAACTGCAGGAAGGATGTGGAGACTTTGGAGACGGTGCAGAAGAGGTTTACCAGGATGTTGTCTGAATTGGAGCGTATTAACCTTGAGGAAAGGTTGGACAAACTGGGAATGTTCTTGCTGGAGCATCACAGGCTAATGGGTGACCATTTGATAGAAGTCTATCAAATTATGAGGGCCCTGAATAGGATAGATAGTCAGGGTCTTTATCCCAGGGTAGAAATATCAAGTACTAGGTTTAAGGTGTGAGGGCCAAAGTTTAAAGGAGACGTTCAAGGCAATTTTTTTATGCAGAGAGTGGGAGGTGCTTGGAACACGCTGCCAGGGGAGGTGGTAGAAGCAGATACAATGGCAACGTTTAAAAGTCACTTAGACAGACACATGAAATGGGAGGGAATAGAGGGATACGGACCTTAGAACTAGGAGATATAGCCTCAATATATCGGGGGGGAGCAGATTTAGGACTGAGTTGAGGAGGAACTTCTTCACCCAAGGGTTGTGAATCTGTGGAATTCCCTGCTCAGTGAAAGATAGATTTTAGTACAGTAAAGGAATTAAGGGTCATGGTGAGTGGGTGGGTAAGTGGACCTGAGTCCGTGAAAAGATCAGCCATGATCTTATTAAATGGCGGAGCAGGCTCAAGGAGCCAGATGGCCCACTCCTGCTCCTGTTCCTTATGTTCTTGTGACCATGCGCAGGCAGATTGGATTAGTTTAGAATGGTACAGTGGTTGGCACAGACATAATGGGCCGAAGGGTCTGCTCCTGTGCTGTACTATTCTCTGTTCTATTACAAGGCTTGATTTGTACAAAACTGAAGGAAAGTTGAACTTTACAAAATCATAATAGAACTCTCTCTGCTCTCTCTTTCAAAGAAGATTCTCAACAATTTGCACAAGGAACTTTCATTTCTTCTCTCTGTCACTTGTGGCCTTTGTGAAGTGAGATTGTCCCTTGACTCAAATAATCCAAACTCCAGAATCCATAACAAAATCAGGTCAAGGAGGTGCAATTGGTTTCAGTCTCTTCTGCATCAGGATTACAGTAATGTAATGTACAGTAATGCAGAGCCACTGTGTATCACTGTCAGTGTCACCCAGGCATTTCCCAGTGTGCCCGTCACTCCCAGACAAGAATCTAGAAATTTCCACTAATTCCAGAGGGAAGCCGCCTACAATGAATAGAACCTATTATTTCTCTCTGGCCGATTTAAGAGTCTGACAGAAAGGAGATGGAAAACGACAGATTGTCAGTTGTGTATTAAGTTGTGGAGGTTAGAACAGTGAGCTATGAAATAATTAGATAAAAATTACAGGTTCGCAGAACATGCTGGATCCATCAATAAATTAGAAGAGTTGTGTTAGACCTGCATCTATTTTGTCAGTTCAAGCATGATGCCTGGTGTTTGCATTCACAGATTAAACGGTTTCTGAAATGTATAACTGAGCTCAGTTGATTGTCATCCTATGAAATCAAATCTGAAATTTGCTTTAAGATTCGCTACCATTCACTCTGTCTTTTATCAATTACTCTGCTGAGTATGTGCCTGTTTATGGCAACGGCTGCACCTTATAAAAGATTTCATTAGCTGTGAAACGCTTTGAGGTAGTGGTAGTCAATACAGGTGCTATATAGATGCAAGTCTGAGCTTTGTTATGAACATACTGAGGGGTTAATCTGCCCTGGCACACTAGGGACACTGCAGATCATTCAAGAGCAAGTTTCCCTGAATGTTGCTCAAAGACCCAAGTGTAATAGTCAATCAGCTTAGCTCAACCAGTTCAGCACAGCCTGGAGATTTATGCATTAAGGAAGGTGACATGGAACATTATGAAACTGTACAAGAAATGATATGGCTAATGTAAGTTTAACCCAGAGTACCATTTCAATAAGTGAGTTGCATGGGGAAAAACTAGTGAAAGGAAGAATTCTGATGAAATGTCATTGAATCGAAATGTTAACACAACCTTTCTCCCTCTCCACATTCTGGCCATTTCCAGCATTTTCTGTTATCATTTTGATGCATGGCAATGCTGAATGCTGAAACAGGGCAGCATTAACATCCTGTGTTTCCTTAAACTCAAGAAAACTCAAAGAGACATTTCAACATTTTACTTGTTGGACCAATTTCCAAATTAAAACAAAGAGCCGCAGACGTTGGAGATCCGAAATGAAAGCAGAGATTGCTAGGGAAACTCAACAAGTCTGGCAGCCTCTGCGGAGAGAGAGAAAAAGCAGAGTTAATGTTTCGAGTCCAGTGACCCTTCTTCAGAGCCAGGACTCAAAACTTTAACTCTACTTTCTCTCCACAGAGGCTGCCAGACCTGATTTTCTCCAGCATTTTCTGCTTTTATCTACTCACCTCTCCTCAATACCTTTGAATCCCACATAAGTACCTTCCCCACATACCCTTCGGCCCTTTCTCTTCCAAAACAGACCTCATTACTCTTCTCTCTTCTTCCATACAACTGAATCCACAACTGGAGTGCCCTCAATTCCAATGTGGAATCCTGATCCTAATTCTAATGGGTAACACAGTGGCTCAGCAGTTAGCACTGCTCCCTCACACTGCCAGGGACTCAAGTTTGATTCCAGCCTTGGGCAAATCTGTGTGTGGAACATAGAACACAGAAGAGTACAGCACAGGAATATCTGTTTGGTCCACAATGTTGTGCCAAACATGACGCCAAATTTTCTATTTCCTTCTGCCGAACCTTGGTCCATATCCCTCCATTCCTTGCATATTCATGTGCTTCTCTAAAATTCTCTTAAATGCCCCTGTCCTATCGGCTTCCACCACCACCCCTGGTAGTGCACTCCACACTCCTACCACTTTCTGTGTAAAAAAAGCGAGCCCCTTGCGTCTCCTTTGAATTTTCCCCACCCCTCAGCTTAAATGTAGGCCTCCTATATTACAGTTGGCACATGCTCCCTGGGTCTGCCTGAGTTTGCTCCAACTTCCTCCCACAGTCCAAAGGTGCGCAGGTTAGGTGGGTTAGCCATGGGAAATGCAGGGTTACAAGGATAGAGTGGAGGGTGTGGGCCTGGGTGTGCTGCTCTTCGGAGGGTCGGTATGGATTTGATGGACCGAATGGCCTGCTTCAACACTGTACGGATTCTAATTGCCCTCCTGGAATGTGACTGTAGTGCATAATTTGCCTGGAATAATGTATCAAATCTCGTTACGATCTGAAGGAGGAGAATTAGGTGATTAGCCAAAAGTGAGTTACTTCCTTGGACAGGATTATGAGATACAGGTAATTCCAGAGTCCAATCCGCAGTCTGCCAGGATTCAGTACTGGATCAGAGGAATCTCTGACACACAAATGGACAGAGGTTGGGTGAAGTGGGTAATTGAGGAGAGAGTCAGCATTCTGTTGCGGAAGTGCCGAATAAGATGGAATCTCCTTATGTCTCAATCATTTGTACAATTCCACCAATATAACCCATAATAACTTACCAATTTTAAAAGTGCATTTAGTTGAGTAATGTTACAGTCAAGATTTATTGGTAACTGATCTTTCATTTCATTTTGTCATTGTCTTGAGAAAATATAATTCACTCCAGCGCAAAGGCTGACATCTGTCCGTGGAATTAATCAGCAGCAAACCACACGGATGTCAATCTGGAAACGGCACCCCACTGTGTGAGAGGTCACTGTGCCACGTGGCTACTAGTTATTGTCACTGCTCCAATAACTCAAGTTAAACTAACTGGGTGAAGAGGGATTTATCACTTAAATGGTTCAGACATTTATAGCAGTCAGCCTCACAGTAACCAGAAAAAGCTAAACCTCCAAGCAGGACCTACACGTTGCAAATCCCCTCAAATTGTCCGAGAGTCTGCAGGGATAAATGAACTATTTCTGGTTGAAGCAAAGCATGGAGACAAATAAGACCATAAGATGTAGGTGTAGAAGTAGGCCATTCAGCCTATCAAACCTGCTCCAATATTCAATGAGATCACTGGCTGATCTGATAATCCTTGACAACACTTTCCTGGCTTTTTCCTATAACCCTTGATTCCTTCCCTGATTAAAAATCGATCTAAGTGAGCCTTGAATATACTTAATGACCCAGCTTTGACAGCCCTCTGTGGTAAATAATTCACTCCTCTCTGAGAGAAGAAATTCTTCCTCATCTTTGTCTTCAATGAGTGACGCTCTATTTTGAGATGATGTACCATTGGTCCTAGATTTTCCCACAAGTGGAAACAGCCTTTCCTCATGAACCCCTATCAAGCCCTCTAAGAGTCTTGCCTGTTTCAATAGGTCATCTCACATTCTTCAATATTCCAACTAGAACAGGCCCAACCTACTCAAGCTCTCCTCATAAGACAGTCCTTCCATACCTGGTATCAGCCCAGTGAACCTTCTCTGGACTGTCTCTATTGCTAGTCTATCCTTCCTCAGATAATAGGGACAAAACTGCTCAAAGCATTCCAGTTGTGGCCTGACTACTGCCTTGTGTAGTTTTAGCAAAACCTTCCTACTTTTATATTCCATTCCCTTTGAAATAAAGAACAAAATTCCATTTGCCTTCCCTTTGACCTGCCGAACATGGATGCTAGCTTTTTGCGATTCATGTACAAGGACCCACAAGTCTCCGATAAAAGCCAAATACTGTGGATGCTGGAAATCTGAAACAAAAACAGAAAAGGTCTGGCAGCAACTGTGGGGAAAGAAGCAGAATTAACGCTTTGAGTGTGCATCTTTTTCATCACAGATGTTAAACACGGAACTCATCTCCTCCCTGAGTCGGAGTAAAAGATTTCAAGACACTGAAGTCCTTTAAAGGAGAACAGAGGAGGCCTCTTGGGAGACCTGGCCAAAATGTATCTCTCAGTCTACATCAGAAATAAAGTCCATATCATCTGGTTACAATACAGTGGGAACTTACTGTGCGAATATAGCCTGCTGTATCACTTATAGCAACAACTGTGACTTTTCATAGTGAACTAAAAAGACTGTTCTAGGCCAGGGGCAATCAAAGGATGGCTGTAATTGTGAAAGCAAGTTTCTGGAACTCATTGTGTTTGCTTTGCTGCATTCTTCAAATAATGAGGCAGGAGAGATAAGATCCCCACGGCACGAGAGTGTGTGTTTGTGTGTGTGTGTGTGTGTGTGTTCATGCATGTGCACGTGTTCACGTGTGTGCATATACAGTGGGAATCATCCAGCAACCTCCTCTCCACCTATCCTCTCCTCTATCCATCTTCTATCCGCCTCCCCCTCTCTCCCTATTTATTTCAGAACCCTCTTCCCCTCCCCCATTTCTGATGAAGGGTTTAGGCCCGAAACGTCAAGCTTTCCTGCTCCTATGATGCTGCTTGGCCTGCTGTGTTCATCCAGCCCCACACCTTGTTATAACAGATTGTTGATTGGTTTTGCAACCTGTGATGTTGGATGTTAAAAGCCTGGCAACATCTCTCTCATTGGCTCCTGAACAAGTTGGGTATTTAGGATAGACGGGAGAAATCTGAAGCAGTAAATTCTGCAGGAAAAGTGACTGAAGCCCAAAGGAAAGCACTTATTTTTCCCCATCAGTTTCCCTAAGCGGCTGTCAATAACCAGTAACTCAAAGACTTTATAATTAGTGTATCAATTGCCCTGTGCCTCCTGCAATGACGTGAAAGAATCCAGAAAGGAGATCTGAGAATAAGAGGTTCTGGGAAGCAAAAAGATCATCTCGTCACAGTTTGTAGAATGATGCTATGGAACTGCGTCCACCCATCCATAAAACCAAGTTTTTGTTTATCTCTGTCCGTATGTGTATAAGTGTAGGGGTTTAAGATGTGGGTTAGAGTTTCAGTTAGTAAAGTTATCTGTTGATAATTTGTAGCCTGGATTACCAGTGGCTAGAATTTCTTTATTTGGAATAAATAGTATTCCTGTTTAGTAGAGGAACCTAGTCAGTGTTTTCTATTAACCTGAGTCCTCCAGACTGTGTGAATTGGGAACTTTGGGTAGTTTAATTAGATTTTTTTTTATGATGACCCAAAGAATAGTGGGACTCGAGAATCAGTGCATTTCCTAAGTGGATCGTGATAGGATAAAAGTCAAAAATGCTTCTATGGTTGTACAGTGCATTGGCACTTCCTATGTTTGAGGAATGTATTATATAAATAACAGCCTTTCAATTTATGACAACAATTTGTGTTTTATTTTCACTCAAAAATGCTATCAAGGGCAACCAGGAAAGGGGGACAAACGCTGGCCCAGCCAACGACACCCAAAACCCACGAGTGAATAAAACAAAGTCACAGATGTAGCATTTATTGCTTGTCCCTACTAGCCCTTAATACTGATAGAATCACTACAGTGTGGAAGCAGGCCATTCAGCCCATCGAGTCCACACTGACCCTCCAATGAGCATCTCCACCCCACCAGACCCCCTGGCCCAACCCCCTACCCTACCCCTATAACCCTGCATTTCCCGTGGCTAACTCATGGCCAATCCACCCTAATCGACACATCTTTGGACTGTGGGAGGAAACTGGAGCACTCGGAGGAAACCCACGCAGACACAGGGAGAAGGTGCAGCCGCCCGAGGGTGGAATTGAACCCAGGTCGCTTATGCTGTGAGGAAGCGGCGCTAAACACTGAGAGGTGATAGTGAGCTACCTCTTTGAACCACCGCTGTGGGTTGACTCACAATGCCCTTAGGAAGGGAATTCCAGGATTTTGACCCAGCAACAGTGAAGGAACAGCGATAAATTTCCAAGTCAGGATGGTGAGTGACTCAGAAGGGAACTTGCAGGGGGTGGTGTTCCCATATGTCTGCTGCCTTTGTCCTTCTCAATAGTAGTGGTTGTGTGTTTAGAAGGTGCTGTCTGAGGATCTTTGGTAAATCATTACAGCGCATCTTGTAGATGGTACACACTGATGCTACTGAGTGTCGGTGGTGGAGGGAGTGGGATGCTTGTGGATGTGGTGCCAATCAAGTGGGGCCTACTTTGTCCTGGATGGTGTCGAGCTTCTTGAGTGTTGTTCAGTGTGTACCCATCCAGGGCAAGTGGGGTGTATACCATCACGCTCCTAACTTGCGCCTTGTAGATGTTGTTACGGACCAGACAAGATCCCCTCAAAATATATTTTAAGAAGCAGCCTAGACCCTAATTTTTTTCTAATTTTAAAGGTAAATGTCAGGTGCTGCATTCCAGATGCAATTCAATTGATCAAACTACCGGATTTAAAGCAAAGCACACTTTGTTCATTCACCATCGTTAAAATACAGCAAAAGAAAGAAGGAATTGGAATGCGTAACTCTACTGGAAAACTTAGCAGAATAATAGGCACAGTAACTGTCACTAACTGTTCCAATATAATGACATCCCAAAAACACACCCCGGGCAAAAGGAAAATTCAGAAAACAGAGATAAAAGGTACTGCAGATGCTGGAGAATCCGAGATAACAAG